>JAKTZD010000058.1:0-103408 GCA_030564765.1 Saccharomycopsis sp. NRRL Y-5750
TATTACTGTTTACCTATTACATAAAATGGCTAGAAGAACTATTAACTCCAACTCCGTCGCTCCTATCGGCACTCCCATTATCGGAGAGGAATCACCTGATTCGGCTAATTCCTCTCATTCGGCGTTAACGTACCATCACAACGGGTCTATAAATTTTTTTTTGAGGCTACTTTTTGGGGCTCCAGCTTAAGGTCGATCTGCAGGCGTGCGTATTTTGGGTATGCAGGGCAATAATCAGGGATGCAATTTGTAGCCAAATTCGGGTTTCACCAGTTATGTCTATCATTGCCTGTGCAATACTCGAATGACAACAAGAATCAGAGTCCCAGTATAGCGATATGAAGCTACAATTGATTTCTTCGTGATAAATGCGTGTGTATATATATAATGTATGATTATAAAAATGGATGATAAAAGAAGCAAAAACAAATACCTGTGCCAATCTTCATCTATGTGTATATGAGTTTATCGGAAGACCTCCAAATATAGTTTACCATAACTGTGATAAGGTAAAAAACAGGCTATAATCATGCTTTGGCAGCAGCAACCTCAAGATCGGAATTCAAAAGAGCAATGGCATCGCTGTCCTTTTCCCCAGAGTTAGCAGACTCCCCGTTGATGACCATTGACTCTTCGTCGTTAGTGGTGGCCCCACTTGCAGCCTCTTCCTCTTCAGGTGGGTCCATTTGAATAAAGTTTTTGACCGTGTCGTAGATATCCTTGTTTGCACTGCCATCACCATCTTCAACATCATTCCGGTTGTACAAGAACATGGACTTCAATATCGGCTTGAACTCTATATGCTGAAGAACCACCTCTCTAGTATTCTGGCCTGCCAGTAACTGTTTAATTTCCTGGTCGTGGTATTTCGTTACTCTTTGATTGATATAAAAGTTCCGCAACACCGACTCATCGAATTCCAAAAATCTGAGCAAGTCGCCCACATTCGAGTTTATAGTCTTCAAATTATCCCTCAATGATCTTCTGTACCGCGACTCTCCGTTTCTGATCAACACTCTGAAAAATCTCTTGAATTTTTTGGACGGAACCCATATTCTCAATCTATCGATGAAAAAGTGTGCATGGAAATGCTGGGCACTCATAGCGTCAGCACGGTATTCGTCCTTGAGTTGTGACTCGAAATTATGAGGAACCCATCCTTTGGTACCTTCAATCACAGTTAACTGCAACGGTGATAAGTCCTTGAAGAACGAGAAATGGTTGTTTCTGCAGTTGTACGCTTGCAATTGAGCGTTTCTTGCGCCTCGCTGCTCAGGAGTCAATCCATCCTTGTAAAACTTCTCAAGTCTCTTTGGTCTGATCTGAGGTGGTCTGATGATTTTTCTATTAGCGTAGTGCTCGAGAATCGCATCACCATAGCTCTGTTCTTTCCCAGAATTTATCATCGTGTCTTGATGGTTTATGTGTTCCAAATCTGCTAGTCCCGCTGTCTTGTCAGCAGTATCTGATACTTTGTTGTCAACAGTATCTAGTACTTCTTTCTCAACCTCGTGAGTATTGTCGGAAACTTCCTGGGAAACATCAGGGGCATTTTCAGCATCTATATCCGCAACCCCGTCAACGAGATCTCGTTTGCCTAAGTTAGCATACTTTTTAGGAATCTGGGCATCACTTAGGGACAAACCTGTGATATCAATGTATATACCTTTATCCACGTCGATGAATCTGGCGTCAATATTGTTTTTCCCCGACCCTTTGGTTCTATGGGTCGAATAGGAACCACAGTCAAGAAAGTACTTGCCTAAGCCGTCGTTCAAGTTCTCAACAATTAAAGTATTATTGTACAATTGACAGAACTTTTGCAACTGCTGGATAGGCATCTGGACGTCTGTATCATAATCCCATGGGAAGGCAAGCCCGTTCCAGTACCATGAAAGCAAAGAGCCATGAGCGATCCACACCGGCACCTTCTTAGCAAATGTGAACTTAAGGAATGTTCTGAGCAAATGGTGCAAAGTTCTCTTGGTGTCCGATTGAGAAATCAAAACTCCATTGAAAAATCTCCAGTCATGATGCATTCCGATTCTTTTGATTTTTTTGCTGGGCTGACCTGCTTCTGGAATGATCGGCACCTCGTGGAAGTATTTCGGAAGCATCAAGCTATGCAATGAGTCTGAAAACTTCAAGGACTCGAAATGTGACCTAAGTTTGGATATTTTCAATTCCTCCAACTTTGAGTTACGGTTTAAAACATAGTCCGAGTCAATTAGTTTTTTTTGATAATTTTGAATTTTCAGCTTGTGATCGAACAGAAAATCCTTGTAGGATAGTTCCATCTGCAAGTTGTTGTTGTTGATCTCAAACACCGTCGAAGGTTTATTGTCATCGTCATCATCGTCGCCATCCATCATGTCCACTGGGTAAAGTTCAGGAGAGTAGCTGTCAATCAATTCCTGTAAATCATCCAATGGATTGACAAGTATTCGCTCGTTCTCCAGGGTCTTCTTCTTTCTTTCAGCGACAAAGGGCTCAACCAACTCTTTGAAAACATCCATATCAAGGAACCTGCCGCCTTTTCCAACCGTATTTCCATCCTTGATTGGAAACTCGTAGGTCAAAATATTATGTATGCGTTTATCTGTGTTGAGATCCTTGACCTTTTCCAATGGGGTATCGTATTGACTTTCTGTAGCAGCGGAGGCCGCAGCAGCTCTTGCAGCAGAAGCAGCAGCAGCAGCCTTATCACGCTCGGCCGACAGCTGGCCACCATCCTCATGGTTTGAGTGCAGGCCTTTGTTGTTGAATTTGGCAATCATCTCCGCTTCTGCGGCAGCAGCAGCAGACTCTGGGGTAACGTTGAAGTTACGGTCTACAAGAAAAATGATAGACACAGGAAGCGGGGCCAGGGAATACAAATAGGATCTTGATTGTAAAAGCTTAGCCATAACTGACGATTTCCTCGTCCAGCGATCGACATTGAAGTTGATATGTGCGTTTTCGTTCTGTCTGTAGCCTGGATTGGCCTTTTTTAGCTCGTCGATGTCTTTACAAAACAACAGAGGATTGTATTTGACCTCTGTGATCTCGCTGTCCTCTTCTTGATGGTCGTTGTGTTCACCAAAGGCCTTGATGAAGTTAGTAGCAACATAGGAACAATTATAGCGGTCCTTTTCCTCTTTTGGGATGTAATGATCATTGTTGTAGAGTATATATTTGTTGAGGACTGTAAGGTCCACCCAGTCATACCAGTGGAAAGGAATCTCCACGTCAAAACTAGGCAGAGACGACTTTTCGCTATTTATCTGGTCTAGCTGTTTCTTGATGTATCGAAGGTAGACGCTGAGCGTAAAACGAATGTCATAATTGGACACAATTGGAAGGCCGGAAGATGGCTTAATCGCGTCGTCAGCAGGGTTCTCAATGCTGGATTCTTTGAAATTTTTGAAAATTTCCGGTATCTCAACCTGGTAATCCGTATACTTGAAATTATCGATCTCAATCTCCGCCTCTTGATTGATAGTGCCAGCTTCAGATGAAACAGGATCCAGCAAGAGCGAAGACCTGTACACGTTTGAGATGCGTTCGCGGAACATTTTCTCCTGATCTATGAAGAAAGATTTGATGTAGGTTATCACATCGTAGATATCAAAATTTATTAAAGAAGGGACTTCAGGGTCCTTGAAAATATTCTCCACATCATCCTGCGCATTTTCGTCGACCGCAGATGATAGCTTCTGCAGCAGCAGAACTATGGCAGGCTGAGAGACATCTGAGAACTGCGAGAGCGTGAGATATATGAACACAAAAGAGATCAAAGTTATAAGTAACTTCGATCTTCTGATCCTTCTAACTATGTGGTAGACTGACATTGCATTCTTCGCTGGTTTGTGTGACTCCAGTCTCGTCTGTGGTATGAGAGGAACGAGGGGTATCTCTGTGAGATAATCAAAAGGTTTATTTATTGACTGCTAAACTGTTGAAGGCAAAAGGTGGCGTAAAAGAGAGAAGACTTTTCGAAGGTGTTAAGCCTGGAAAATTTTAAAAACCTATAGAAAACAGTGACACCGTATGGTACATAAATAATGTTTTTTCTTGCGTTTGGTTCGTAATCTAAGCTGAAAAAAGAAACCTGGCTTATGACTTGAATTTATGGTTGTGGGACAAGAATTAGGGCAACCAAACCTTTCAACAACAGCAAACACCGAACGATAACACCGCTCACACGATGCATGGACAAGCAAAGTGTGCCTGACGCAAACCGGGCTAAAGACTTAGAAATGTAGTCGGAGTGCTGAGGATGTAACTTTTTTGTGTTTTTTATGCTGCAGAAGTCAAACAGCTTGACACTGTTATGGAAGATATAACACCCAAGCCTGGGTCTTTCAGAGCATAAGCGTGTTCAAACTAGCTGATTGGCTAGGCTATCTTGTATTTTCCGGAGCTAAGTTGCGGGAACTTTTTCTATTGTCAGGGTTTTTTTTTTTGCAAAGCCGGTTTGGGTGAATGTTTCATGTGAGAGCTTTCGCCTCTTCGCTGAGTCTTAAAAGTTTATATGGAGAGGTCCGGATTTTCAAGGGTCTAGTTTCAGGCGCCTGCATATTAGCGAAGTGGAGGGGGCGAAAATTTTCACGAATCCAGGCCGGTATTTTTTTCCCGGGCAGTGCACTGCAATTCACGTGATGCTATCTCCGCGCGGATGCCTAAAAGGGTCTAGCCATCGCTATACCTTTGTACCATGGCTTTACAATAGCTATCTATACCTTTAGTATAGTAAGGCAATTAGTTTCAACATGCCATAACTTTTCAATATATAGCGAAAACGATTAGCTTTTCTTTCTTTCTCACAAGATGCATACAACTGCCCACAAAAACAACAGTCTCTATTTCAGGCAATCCTCCCGACCAACCACTCGTATCATTTCATTCACGTGATTTGACTCATAATTCGTAAGCAATTACTATGTAGCTCCATGTCCACAAATACAACGCTCGAAGATATTCTAACAAATCCTGCCTGTATATGCTCTGTACCCTTACGGACTCTTACATGCTTTTACAGAAACTCTCCAACACTTTCTTTTTGTACCCCTACAGACACTTTGACACCCGCCTATATATATTTTCTGTACCATTACTCATTTCCCTAACTATATTCAATCTCAAGTTTCAATTTGATATTATACGCCTTGCTCAATTTTTTCACCTTCTTCTGGATCTGTTTGATTCTGTTCCCGGCTCCTGACCCTATTTTGACATTGTCTGCGTCAATCTTGATAATTGTTTCAAATTTAGCTCTCTTTCTGTTGTTTTTGCCTCCAACGCTATTGTTGGTGTTGCTCGACGTTGGAGTAGTGAGCGGTTGCGACTGGATATGTAACTGGCGTATTTGAGCGTCTGTGATTACAACTTCATCTTCTGTGACATCGTCACCAAGATTGGCGGTAAAGTCCGGAGCTCCCTGTGACGTTTGAGCTGTTGCGGCTGGTGAAGATGTGGCCGAAGTGTTTGACTCTTCTTTGATGTTTACCTTGAACTCAAACGGGTTATCGTAGCCGATGTTGCCGCCAGGATGGATACCACAAATAAAAAACATCATCTTTCCGATGAAAATCGTCCAGAAAACGGTGTCCGACAACTCAGTATCCTGAAACGACTCCTTGACAACCCCCTCGATCAACAGTTTCTTGAATTTTATTTGGTCCTCGGGCAATTCAGAGCCCCACCGTTCGCAAAGCGCTATTCCTGTAAGGGCTCTTGTGCGGTGTGATAAGCCATGGCAGCCTGCAATCAAGCCTGTAGTGGCAACGTGCAATGCAGCAGTCGGCTGAAGTTCCTTGGGATACGTGCAGTGAACAAAGGCCAAGTTACAAAGCGCAGGCGCTATACGGTCATACACATCGCTAGGAACATATTCTCGTGGAAGGGACGATCTGAGGAGGTTTAGATACTTGTTGACCAAGTACGGCGCATATGGCTTAGTTGCCACCAATAATGGGTCCTCAGCACGGATTTCTTTAGGAAGTTTTTCGAAAATGGCACCCTCTCTCACCCCGCCTTGGCTGAAATGGATAGTTCTTATTTTAGGCAACGACTCAAACGCAGCAGACAAAAGCAACCCCACTGCAGGAAGCTGGTTTTTGCGCCTCTCACTCACACGGAAAATATTGGCATCGGCGTCCTTGGGCAATTTGTTCTTGAGGAAAAGAAAGTTTGCAAGCGAATGCACCTCGTTGAAACTGCAGGCATATCCGTTGATGATCGTCGAAATCGGATATTCCGGGTTCTGTGAAAGCATATAATGGGCAAATCCACGCCATCCGCCCCCGCATGTGAACAACTGCCAGCCATTCTCACGCGCAGCCTTGTCGCGCAATGACTGGGGGATATCCAACTTGTCAATGGCCTTGCTGTAGGCATCCTTTATTTCCCAGAACAAGGCACGTGAGTCCTCGGTTCTGAGCCGTCTTGTTAAGGCAGCAGCCCCATAGGGTAACGATACAGGGGTCGAGGAGAACCTAACCTCGCCTGATTTGTCGGTTTCGATCCAGTTTAGCTGGGTTGACCCCCCTCCCAAATCCATGAACAAGCCCAGGACCCCATGGAACGACGATACAACGCCGTACGACCCGATTTTGCCCTCGTCTTCCTTTGATAGAAGCTCCACTTGAAACCCCGTGGTGTCGTAGATGCACTTGCGGAAATACTCGCTGTTTGTGGCCTCCCGAGTGGCCTCTGTGGCCACCACACGCACCGACTTCTTGTCCACTCCAAAATCGCTGCAAATAATCTGGAACCGCTTCATTGCTTTGCACACCTCGTAGATCACATCGTTGGGAATAGGCGACTTCTCACTGACTTTGCAGGCGCCGTCACGGTATTGTGCTTCAAACAAGGACACATTGAGCCTATCCTTGAACATACATGGCATTGTACGTGCATGGATGCGAGTGATGGACGAGATGGAGAACCGGACTCCATTCGAGCCGATATCTACAATACCCACAAGCGACTCGCCGCCACCGCTAGAGGAACTGCTAGAGGCGCCGGTGGAGGCGCTGGTGGAGGCACCTGTACTAGTGTTTGTTGTGCTGTTGTTGCTGTGGAATGACACCAATGTCTCTGGAGCCGGTGACTTAGACAAGTCCTCGTCATCAGACATTATTGCACTCATTCTGTATTGTTATATTTTTTCTCTCTGATTGTAGGTAGTCACTAAACCTGCTTTCTTAGCTAATGTTTTTATGATGTACAGAGGCTATGGCGGGTCTTGTACGGGTTCAGTCAATAGCACGGCTTGTGTTATGTGTCCAGAAGCAGCAGCAATAATGACCTTTCACTGATGCGATGGAATATGAGCTTTGATTTTTTCTGGAGTTTGATTTTGCTCAGTCCAGTAAATCTATTTTTCCTCGTGAACGTTAGCGGGAAAAATTTTCTTTATCAGTATGAGTCGATATGCTATGGACACATCGATATATCCCTTGATAGAGTCAGCACAGAAGACGGTAGCATTGGCAGCCAAGAAGCGCAATTGCATTCGGGACTCGGGCCCCGCATTGTAGACACCAAATAAATAAATGGCTTCGGGGTGATTTGCTAAGACATTTTCACCGTGCTTTACCGGCTAAACCTTGCTTATCAACTGGGGGCCGCGTATAGCCTACAGCGCCCCAAAAGCGGAGCCAAAAGTGCCTCTAGCAAAGTCTCGCCCCGGGGGTAACAAAAATATGGGGAAGATGTTGTTTTTTCTTTTTTTTGCGTCACAAGCAAAGCGAGCGTTGATCGACGTTTCATTTATGTATATGACTCAATTGCAATTTATTTCTGCTGCGGTAATTGCATGGTCGTTCAATTAAGTGAATTAAGCGACATTCCACTTTTACACTCTTTTTGTATTGTCTTTGCAACCACCTCTCAACCAAACACTCCAAGCCGCAAAATGGTAAGTGCCCACCAGAAACTTGTTTTTCGCTGTTCGCTTGTTGACACATTGACTAACCGAAACCGCATCGACATAGACGCAATTCAGAACCGAAACCGACGCTTTTGGGCCCTTGCAGGTGGATAACAGCAAATACTGGGGTGCCCAGACTCAACGGTCACTCCAAAACTTCAAAATTGGGGGCGAAAGAGAACGTCTCCCGGTTCCTTTGATCAGAGCCTTTGGGGTTTTGAAAAAAGCCGCAGCTATTGTCAACCAACGCTATGGACTTGACAAAGAGATCTCCAAAAACATCCAATTGGCCGCCCAGGAAATCATTGACGGGAAATTAGACGACCACTTCCCTCTCGTTGTTTACCAGACCGGTTCAGGCACTCAGTCCAACATGAACGCTAACGAGGTCATTTCCAACAGAGCCATCGAGTTGATGGGGGGAAAATTGGGGTCCAAAACTCCAGTGCACCCTAACGATCATGTTAACATGGCCCAATCGAGTAACGACACTTTCCCTACCGTCATGCATATTGCTTTTGTGACTGAAATCACTGAAAAGCTCATTCCTGCATTGAAAGCTCTCAGAGATGCATTGGCTGCAAAGTCCGAAGAGTTTGCACATATTGTCAAAATCGGACGCACTCACTTGCAAGATGCCACGCCTCTAACCTTAGGTCAGGAATTTTCAGGGTACGTCCAGCAATTGGAGTTTTCTGTTGCTAGAGTCGAGGCGACTTTGCCACGCTTGAAGTTGTTAGCCCAAGGAGGAACTGCTGTTGGTACAGGATTGAATACCAAAAAGGGTTTTGCTGAGGCTGTTGCAGCCGAAGTCAGCACTTTGACCGGAATTGATTTCAAAACTGCTCCAAACAAGTTTGAAGCGTTAGCTGCTCATGATGCTGCTGTTGAATGTTCGGGTGCTCTCAACACAATCGCGGCTTCCTTGTTCAAAATTGCTAATGATATCCGGTACCTAGGGTCGGGTCCTCGTTGCGGATACGGCGAATTGTCATTGCCTGAGAATGAGCCTGGCTCTTCCATCATGCCAGGGAAAGTCAATCCTACGCAATGCGAGGCCATGACCATGGTTTGTGCCCAGGTGATGGGGAACCACACCACTATTACCTTTAGTGGAGCCTCAGGTCAGTTTGAGTTAAATGTTTTTAAGCCGGTTATTGCAAAGAACTTGTTGTCGTCAATCCGTTTGATTGGAGACGCATGTGACTCTTTCAGAACCAACTGTGTTGTAGGGATCAAGGCTAACGAGGAAAAGATTTTCAAAACCTTGCACGAGTCTTTAATGTTGGTGACTGCCTTGAACCCAAAGATTGGGTATGATGCGGCATCTAAGGTAGCCAAAAACGCTCACAAAAAGGGTTTGACCTTAAAACAAAGTGCTATAGAATTAGGCGTATTGTCTGAGGAGGAGTTCGATGTTTGGGTAAAGCCCGAAAAAATGCTTGGCCCATCAGCATAATTTATGTTGTTCATTAGAATTGTATGCATACTGACAGTGAATACACAATGTATGCATCCGAACATACATGTAGAGCAAAGAAGCCCTGGCCTGCGCACGGCTGCATCTAGATGCATGGAGCTGACAAACAAGCAAGCAAACATTTTTGTAGTAAAAAAGGAAGCGCAAAAGTGTAAAAATAAAGCCGTACCCGAAACATCCAACCAAGGTTAACATTTTCGTGGGATTTGTAACCAAGTGGAACAACCGTGAAATGTAATCAACGAATTATTAATATACAAAAAGATACAAGACGCACAAAAAATTAAAAAGTAGTCCCTCTGATCCGGTAAACTTACAAAATATAATATATATTTGTAATCAGATGCGAAAATAACAAAATGCATACCTTTGGGAAACTCGTAAGCATTCTGGCATCGGATTCGTTCTTGTTTCCGGACGGCCACCATGAGAAGCTTAAAAAAAATTTTCGGCTTCATAGTTTTTATGGCATTGTTTGTGCGTTCAATATTTTGCTCTAAAGTTGCGAATGGGTATTTCCGCTACGACCATGTGTTCCGGCCGTCGTTCCAGCAACATCTCAGCGGGTTTGCGCTTTCAAACGAATGGAAGGGAAGTGAATCTTTGAACGCTTCCACGCCTTTAACTCTGTTTCTGATTTTTTTTCCGTTTCGGATAGTTTTTTATTTTTCCAGCAAGGAAAAGAAAAGTAGCTTTAAGATTCGGCATTTTAGCTTAATCAGCAGCACTTATTGACCATAAGACCCTCTAAATTAAACTATCATATTTAATATCGTAGCAGATTCTATTAGTACGGGACGCTGGAATATAAATCTATCGTACACTCGCATGAATATATAAAACACAAATATCTCGGGTTTCCATTTTTTTTGTCTTCCTTTGGCCTCAATTCATCAGGTTCGAGTATTCTGTGACATTGACTCACACCCACATACCATATTCAGCCCTCATCAATATCAACATGTTCCGCAAGCTTTCCATTAGACACAGAAACAGAAAGAGAGCACCCAGCGAAAGCTCGGAACCCTCAGCCGCACACGCATCCGTTCCACCAACAAGAAGAACAAGAACACGAGCAAGAACACAGGATGACTTGAATTGCAGTTCTTTAGACAATGACAAGCTGGCCATACCCAGCCATCATAACCATCATCGTCTTCATCACAATTCGATATCTAGCAATAGCAAACGCATATCAATAGCGGGCGGAGAGATGATTTCAAATGTTGTTTCAAAACCATTGAAAATGTTGCGCATGAACAGCCACTACGGCAACAACAACAGCACCAGTAATGTTAATGATAACATCGTCATAAGAGCCGACTTCTTTGACGAAAATATCTCCCCTTACACCCCTCCAAAGAGAACCAAGAAGACCAAGCGTGCCAGTCTCGTTGCAAACAGAGAAGCCTCTTACATCAATGGCAACAATCCAGCCAGACATTCTAATTTGTCCAGCACGCTATTGGTTCCTTCCAACCACAGCCTCTCACGCTCTTACTCAAATACATCCGCATTTACTGAACATACATCCAATACAATGGAACCCTTGAACATTAAATTGGTGGTGGACACTAATATCAATATTGGGTATATTCAGCCCGCACGCTAGTTTCAGTGCATCGGCTGTGCTGCTGCTATTATTATATCTATTACGTCCATTCATATTTACAACCCGCATTCATGTCTATGTCACTTTCTTTTTCTCCTGCTTGTTTTTTTTTATAGTTGATTATTTGCTCAATCTATAATTAACACTCATTTCTACGTGGTCCTCTTTTACCATTGGTTGTGGCCCTATGTTAATAAGCATGTCGTAGCTTTGTGGTTTTTGCGATATATGGAACAAATTTTTTATCCGAACTTTTGGTGACGATTTTCTGTTGCTTTTTTTCTCGGTTGGTGTCTCGCCTCTTTCGTAATTATACGAAAGCGGCATTATATACATTTATGGAAATCGTGGATCATTCTTCAACCAGTGCGTTATTGCGCCTGGTTAGGAGGGCGTTATACTAAACCATGGCAGTGTGAAAGTCGTGTATCATGCTGTAGTGAGAATCATTTTTTGGGGCAATACGACCCGTTATCAATGCCCTTATGAAGCTCACTCTGGTATTCGTACCGTAGTCTGACAGTAATCGCAGCCCAGAGACATTACATGTTGTCTAGCTCAACGTGCAGCGATGATGACCCTTCCATCTAGATTGCAAAACGATCATCTTGATGTATTGCTATACGAAGCTAATACAGAAATAGCAGTGTACGCGTAAGAGACTCAAAAAGTTGCTAGTTCCCAGAAATTCCAAAACCGTAAATCTGGGCTACTGAATTGAGGCAGAATGATGATAGGCAGTGACTCGGGCTGAGCACTATCTAGCCGGTGTAGCAAGCACCAAAGGGGAAAAATAGAATGTCTGAGGGATATTCTATACGAGAGGATATGCCTGTGCAGGTTCTGGAATAGCACTATCGTGAGAAGGATAGTGTCATTTTAAAAAAGGGATAGCTGTACGACACTATTTGATAATAGCTACACCTGCTGCGAGATAAGATTCAATCCTGATCAATTTTTTGTAAAGGTTGAATCACCTAGCTGCAGTCATATTGATTGATCTAGTTTCAATACCATGGCGATGGCAGAAGTACCGGATTCGATACAAACAACTCACTCAGGCTCAAGGAACAGCCGATTAACAACAGGCTTAACTCCTTACGTACTATTTCTATTTACTGCTGACATCGCCTACAAGTGTCAAATTCATATCCTCTACCTCATCCTCAAATACCGACATTTGATGATAGGCTGTAAAAATCATGAAAATCCCGAGTAGAGCCATTTCCCAGTCAGGCAACTCCCCATCTTTGCCCCGGGTTTTCTTTTTCTTCTTTTCTTCTTTTTTTGGTTTGACACCTTGGAGAAGAATTGCCATCACTCCATGGATCTGCTTCCGTTCATATTGAGTCTTGTCGTCAGGCCAGACATTGCGCAGCCATACGAACAAACGAGAGTAGATCCACTACCTCAACAGACATCATGTGTATATTATTAACTACTACGGGCCACAAGGATTACCCATTTATTTTGATATCCAACCGAGACGAGTATTTTAAGCGTCCAACGGCAATCGCCACATGGCACCACCAGAACACAATTTTATCGCCTTACGACCTAGCAAAGCCAAGCCATGGAACTTGGATTGGGGTCTCGCGGCATGGTAAAATTGGGGTGCTTGTCAACTATCGTGAACCAACTAAAGATGATCGCAATAACACAAAGTTTTCTCGAGGCAACATTGTTACAGAATTTCTCACCTCAAGCCTTCCGCCCCACGAATGGCAAGAGCGGTTCATCAAAGAAAACGGCGAAGAAATGTCAAAAGTGGGAGGGTTTTCCTTTCTTTTTGGCCAGTTGTCGCTTGTAAATTCGCCCTGCTCAGTTAACAAAAAAGTAATTGAAGGCTTGAGAGTAATTAGTAACCGCGGTGTCTCGTCTGAGATATTTATTCCTACTGTTTGCGACCCACAAGCTGCTGGTCACAGTAACACGTCTAGAATTGTAATTTCAGGCTCATCTGAAAATGCTGACACCACAGACGAAGACAAAAAAGTTGAGTATCGGGAGAACAGGGCTTTTGTGGGTCTTTCGAACTCGTTGTTTCTCGATCCATGGCCTAAAGTTCTTATAGGCGAGAACCTTCTCAAAAATGTGATTGCAAACGCCAATAATGAAGACTGGAGCGAGTCGAAGCTCACGAAGGAACTTTTCAAGGTTCTCTCATTTGACTACTTGAGTTCAAGTGGCGTGTGTGTTTCCCCTGAATTAACAGAAGCCACGGTCGCCCCTACAAACGACTATTTAACCGAAACAACAATTAAAGACATTGAAAGTCATAATGGGACTGTGACATTCCCAAATATACAGCCCCAATCGATAGCTTTCTCGTCTTCCTTCTTGAAACCTACGGTTGCCACCAAAAAAAGTGCAGACATGGACTCGGTGTTTGATGAGATGAAAAGTACGATATTTGTGCCTCCTTTACGGACCCCGTATTTCCATAATCCAGAGTTTTCGGATAATGTATTTGTTGGGGACTATTATGGAACACGCACACAGACCGTGTTACTTCTTCACAAAGACGGGAAGTTCCACTACATTGAACGCACTTTGCATTCTCGGGATGCGGTTTCAGAGCCAGTATTTGATGTTAGTTACACTTTTAACATATTTGAGTCTGAATTCAAGAAGGAGACCACGAATAGAGATCAATAGATTCAGCTGAGGCCAGTGTCCAATAATCGCGGTGATTTTATCAATCAAAGATGTCAAGCATATTGGAAAAGAATCTTCATATATCGTATGTGTAAAGTAGAATAAACTTTTATGTAATCTGATGTTGCGATAGGAGATGTAGCGGTTTCGGAAAATGAGTCGCATGATGAAACTCATGAGGTGAATACTATTCTGAGTGATTGTTCACGGCAACCTGAAGAACTTTGAGAAAGCGTAAGTCTATGCCATGGCCATTCAAAGTAACACTGAATTGGATTCAAGCTTCAATCCTCAATACCAACGCAATAGCAAGCCCAGCGTTTAATCCACAGACCTACACTCAATCTGGTTTTCTATTTTACCTTAACACCTATTTCTATACGAATTGATGCAATAGGCATTCTAGGTAAGTGCTTACGTAGACTAGTTACAGTATAACAGAAATAAACCCTAAACGAGTACAGCTACTGAAAGAACATACAAACCATATTAGCTAAACTCACAATACCCGAATCAGGCTCAACTACAAACAAAAAGAATAACACTAACCCCACTGTTGACAACCCGTATGCGACTAATCTCCCAGGCAACCCTTTTTTTCAGGGTCTTCGTTCTTTTTTCTCCCATCTGTTCACCAGCAACAAACTCCACCGCTGCATCAACTTCCGCCTATGTAGATTTCCCTTTTTTGACTTTCCTCCAATTTTTGGTTTTTTGATTCGGTTTTCTGATGTGAAACAGCTGTCCATTCAATCGGGATTTCGATGCCTAGATTAACCATAAAGTATCGTTCCGATTACTGATCCGCAACGATGATATTTAGTGCATAATCACGCGAGACACACATCACAATCTTGACCCAGCAACTGCACGACTGACAAATACAATTGCACCTACCACACCATGTTGAGGGTCAACTCCAAGTTCATTCGGTACATAAGGTACTGTATCATAATCAGTGCGCTTTTCCTTTTGTATGTGACTCTCACGAGTCACTCGTCGTCCAACAAGTTCTCGAACATCGATGGCGATTCCCCTGAGATGGTTTATCTTCGTGGAGGAATAAGAGTCGATGGACGGGCTTATGACAAGGATTCTCCAAAGCTTGCGCCGGTAGAGCCACCCCAAGACGCCAAACATGACAATCATGGATTCCTACAGGCGCTATTCTCATCAGATTTGAACCTGAAGTCGACTTGTCCAAATTATGTGGACTATTCGATGAAACGACATGAGCCTCTTAGTGAAGGCCCTCTCAAGTTACCATTCCAAAGACCCCGCGAAGCATGCCGTACCTTCAAATCGGACGCCGTTGAACGGGTTATTGAAGACTTGAAAGAACGTGTTAAAGACCCTGATTTAGCCCGCTTGATAGAAAACTGCTTGCCCAACACTTTAGACACCACCATTCTCTGGCATCACAACATTTCGTCTCCTAAAAACGCTGGAAAAAACCCCAGCGGTTCAGATGCAACCTTTTCAGAGGAAGAGGCTCTTTTGAAAGCTATAAAGAATAGAAGAAAGAGAAAAAGGTACCAGGTTTCCCTTGCTGACAGATATGATTTCACCAAGTACACCCAAACCTTTATAGTCACTGGAGATATCCATGCCGAATGGCTAAGAGACTCTGCCTGGCAGCTATCGGTGTACCAGCAGTTTGCACGGTTCGACCAGGCTCTCAGGGACCTTATCATTGGAGCTATCAATACCCAATCCCGATATATTCTTACCGATCCATACTGTAATGCTTTTCATCCACCAGAAGAAAGTGGGGTGAAAAGAGGAGAGTCTGCTGTTGATTCGGTGTTCCCTACACCCGACTGGGACAGGGTATTTGAGTGCAAGTGGGAAATAGACTCGCTTGCTTCATTCCTTGCCTTAAGCAACGAGTATTTTGAGAACACCGGCGATTCGTCTATATACAAACAACAGCTATGGATCGATGCCTTGCTGACAATTGTCACTGTGATTCATCGTGAGATGATTGGCACTTTCACAAATAGCGGGGTATTGAATCAGTTCAGATACACTTTTCAGAGAAACACCAACATTGGCTCTGAAACGTTGCCCCTTTCAGGAAGCGGAAATCCGGTCCGTTCAGGAGCTAATCTCATTCGTTCAGCGTTCAGACCTAGTGACGACGCATGTATTTACCAGTATTTTATCCCTGCTAATGCCTTCATGGCTACACAGCTATTCAAAACCCATAAAAACTTGGGCAGCGTCTTGGGACCCGATACATCTCCAGGGACCCAAGAGCTCCTTGATAGTATCATCAACATTGCTACCAAAGTCAACCAATCGATCTATGACAACGCGATTTTCGAACATCCAAAGTTTGGAAAAGTGTTCGCTTACGAGATCGATGGATATGGAAGCAGGCTTTTCATGGACGATGCTAATATTCCGTCGCTTTTATCGTTGCCTGACTTGGGATTCATAGCCCCAGATCATCCGGTGTATTTGAACACCAGAAAGATGGTGCTTTCCACAGAAGGGAACCCTTACTACTTGAAAGGGCGGGCCTTCGAAGGAATTGGGGGTCCTCATGTGGGCTATAGACATGCCTGGCCTATGAGTATCTTAGTCAAGATAAGGACAGCAATTCAGCAGGGGAACAATTCCGAGGAACAAGACAGGGAAATTCTAGCTGATTTGGACAGTTTGGTGAAAAATACAGGGTTTCTTGGGTTGATGCATGAGGGCGTCCAGGTAAATGTTCCCAATGGACGCGACTATACGAGATCGTGGTTCTCTTGGTGTAATTCCGAGTTCGGAAAGACAATTCTTTTGATTGCTGACAAGAAACCTCACTTGATCTTTAAGAAAGAGTTCAGCCAGCTTCCATACTCAATAAAGGAGCAGCTATCGGGAAAGCAACAGCAATGAGAGGACAATACTTTCTATAGAAACGGAATATATAGAGTCAAGCTAGGGCCCGAGGTCAAAGTGTTTAATGACTATGGATTTGTTCTTCTCTTGCTATGCATGAACTAATAAATTACATGTTAAGATTTTACCTTGTATAGAAATAATTTATTATCTCAATGAATTTGATTTGCTTGCTAGTAATTTGCTATTTATATATGTGACACCATGCTGATCTATGGCAAACCACTAGACTCAATCTAGTGTATCACAACGACTACATTTTTGTTTGTTTGATTTGCTATTCATATATGTAGTACTGAACCCCGACCAGGATCATTTGACTTTCTCCTCAGGAACGTATTTGATAGCCTGCAATCTTTCAGCCAAAATAGGATGGGAGTAGTGATAAGCACTGTACAACCAATCGGCGTCCATGGCACTCAAGTTCTCAATCTGTAATTTGATCAAGGCTTTAGCCAATTCGGAGGCATGCCCCTGTTTCAAAGCATAGTTATCAGCTTCGTATTCGTGTTTTCTTGAGGCGAGATTGCTGAAGAAAGTGAAGAAACAATCAAGCGGCTTCAAGAGGTCGTTGAACAATAGGAACCCAATCAAAATAGGTTGCACACCTGGAGCAAAAGCAAACGATTGGAACAATGACTTGTTACCGTTGATTAAGGAGAACATGCTGAAGATACCAAAAGTATACAAGTTGTAGGTGATGATCATCTTCAAGTTGTGGGATAAAGCCCAATGTCCAATCTCGTGGGCCAAAACGGCAACAGTTTCAGGGATAGTGGCAGAGTTGATTAAAGTGTCATACAAAACAATTTGCTTGGACCATGGCAAACCCATGAAATAAGCATTAGAGTGCCCAGATCTCTTGGAGCCATCGATTACAAACAACTTGGTCAATGGGAACTTGTTCTTAGCAGCGAGCTCTTCAATTGCAGTTCTCAATTCACCCTGCTCCAAAGGCTCAACCTTGTTGAATAATGGCTGGATAACAGTTGGGAAAATGGTTTGCAAAATCAACTGGAAAGAGAACACCAACAACCAGGCGTAGAACACAAAATTGTCACCAAAATATTGCACGATTTTCAAAAAAGCAGAAATCAATGGGGATCCAAACACCACTGTAAGAAGTAACGTCTTGATGGTGTCAGAAAAAAAAAGTTTAAGCGTGAGTTTATTGAAGCCAAACTTCTCCTCAAGCACGAAATGCTTGTAGTAGCTCACCGGTAACGAAATTACAATGGAAAAAATCTGAAACAAGAACAAAAAGATCAACGACTGGGTGATTTCAGAGCCCGGGGAGATCCAGCTGCTCAAAAAACGGGGAACCACTTTCAACGACAAAAAGGACAAAATCGAACCGGCTTTGGACCACAAGATTGGCAAGAGATCATACTTGAAAATCAACAAGTTTTGCACCAACGAGTAGGTGTCCGAGAAGATGGAGAATTTTTCCTTGGCTCTGGAGTATTCCTGGGATTTTTCAAAGGTCTTTTGCTCAATGTCGAATTTCAAGGTGTCTGGAGGGGCAGTCTTTGTAAGGACTTTCAATTGCCTGTAGGTGAGAAATGTCTCGAAAAGATACTGGGCCACAGTAAATCCGAGGATTAAGCCCTTCCAGTTGAAGCCTGGAATATCAAAAGCATCCCGTAGATTCTTTATACAATTATTGTTAGTAATTACTCCTTCGGCGTCCTAGTCTTGGGATTGTGGCTCTTTCTCTCTTCAATACTCACATGAAAAATAGATGAAAACAGCATCTTACCACAGTGAGCTATGTAGTTGCTTCCGAAAATATAAATAAGTCACTTTCCTTCTGTGGGAGTGGCCAACATGAAGCAAGTATTGATGTTGTAACAAGTGTCATTTCATTTCCTAAATTTTTATAGAAATCGACTTTTTTTGCCCGAATATTTTTTCTCATACATCATTTTTGAGCGGCGCCTCTGGATGCACTAGAAGTTTGCTTTTTTCTGGCGGTGATGCGGTTTGTTGGATTTGTCGTGTGAAAGATGAGGGGCACGCATGGGGTATGGAGCGGTGTAGATGAGGGGGATCTGGGTGTGATCTGAGACAAGAGCAATTTCCCTAAGGCGTAATCAAGGGTGCTATTTACGCGTTGGATGTATTTTAGTATAAATTATAAGGTGCTTCGAACTTTTAGAAAAGATACTTGACTTAAAAGAAAGTGATAAAATCTGCTTTCATGACAGCTCCAGACTATTATCTTTGAGTTGGCAAAAAGGAGGTCCAAAAGCCGGAAAGAGCTCAGGATATCTGGCAGAAGAGAGCTTCATTTTTTTGCCTTTCACCCTCTATACTGTAGACTTGTTTTGATGATTTAACTCATGTGAAACATCAAGAGCATGCAGAACACCTTTCCGGAACTTGAGAGTGCAAATGGCCATCTCAAAAGATACTAGGCACGGATCATTCACGATTGAGAGTTTATTGGTTTTATTCAATTGCGGCTCCTTTTTTGTTATCTTTGTGAGTTAGCTGTCGCCAGGAGTAATTCAATTTACGACCGCTTTGTGTGTTCGCTCTAGTAGATGATATGCGTCCCCATCATTGTGAGATCCGGTTCTTTGATTTGCGATTAGAACTGGCGCAATGAAAGATGAACTCCAGCGTAATGGTAGACTTTGCAGCACCAACTCTCGTCTTCAATTTTCGTCCTAGCTTCTTTATTGTTCAATACTTGAGTGTCCAGAATAATACACATAGATTGCAAGTGTCAACCGATATTGCGCGTAAAGCAGAATCTACCTTTCCTATCTGCCTTCCCTCATGTTATATAGTGTATTTCACTCACTCAATATATATCATGTAGCCTTTATATACACTTTCCCTCTTTAAAGCTGCCTCCCTACTTCACCAGTTTGCAACCCATGGGACTTTTCCATACGTTCTGGGACAGGCTACTTTAGCACCACACCAGTGGATCCTTATCCGGGCCCATAACAAATATTGATGAACAGGACAGGCCAAAACAGGCCAAAACAAGTGCCAATTTTCACCAAAAAAAAAATATCGAACGGATACGTTCAATAATTTTTCTATTTATTTATGTTTAGGATTGAAAAGATTGATGTGTTGCAGTTGAAAGGTTTCGCCACATACATCAGAACCGCGTACAACGAGAAAAAAATCCCCGAGAAACCCCGTATTGTCACCAATTCCGGCTTTGAATACAGCATAATACCCAAATCCACGATGATCGAATTATCCAACATCAACTATGCTACTGTTTTGAAAAAACTAGCTCCTGGGTCTGTCAATGGCAAATATCCAGCCTTGACCAGTGGGTTATGCGTGTTTTTGATCTTAGTCTTCTTTCTCTCCTTTGTTCTGCACATCAACGAATCCATAGCGTTGGAACCAAAGGCGCTTTTCTATTTGAACTGTAAGTAGCTTCCATTCCCATTCGTCTGTGCCCGCAACTGTTATTTCCTTACTAACACTCCTAATTATTATAGTGAACAAACTCACAAACTACCCATTAGGCCATTTGTCGCTACTCCATCTTATCATGAATCTTTTTGCCCTCTACACCCCGTTGTCCCAGTTTGAGATGATCCACGGGACAGTGTACACCGGAATTGTTTTGAACATTTTGGCATTAGCAACCGCAATTCCATTCTGTATTGTAGGGATTGTTTTCTACCGTGGAGTGCATGTTCTTGGTGCCAGTGCTTGGGTCTTCTCATTGGCTGCGTTTTTCTGCCATAGAGAAAGCTTGACCCAACCATTGATCAGAATCAATTCCAACTTCTCGATTCCAACCAAGTATTTGCCAATCATCTTCTTGATCGTCACCTCGATTCTTGTGCCGGGTTCTTCGTTCTGGGGACATCTTTTTGGGATTGTTGCTGGGTATTTGTTGGCCCTCGGAAAGTTGGACAAACTCATCCAGCCTCCAACCAAGAAGATCGTGCCCTTCATTGAAGCCCATGTGGGTTTTTTGATTGCCTTGATTCCTCCAACCTTTCTCTACATCAAGGAAGAAGACGCTGTTGCTGTCAGACACGAATTCTACAATAAAAAAGGCCGTTCGATCATTCCTTTGACCCAGAGCGAGGCCAGCGGAAACGGAATCAGTATTCCTCCTACCCCAATCACTTCGCCTATGATCTCTCAGTTTGAAGGCACTGGCCACAGATTGGGTGAAACCAATACTTCCTCGAGTAACTGAACATTCTCATTGGGATTTCCATTCATTTACCCGTCCAGTATATCTACCAGGACTCAAAAATCTCTCGAACACCCATAGACGATAATATCACATGCATAGGCAGTGAATTTCTAGCTTATGTCTTTTTCTGTTTCCTCTGCTGCTACTTTGTGTTTTCCTGCTCCACAGAAAGAAACAAGCGTAGTCCCCAAAGAATAAGAATAACTCTAGTTTCAGCTACACCCATATCTGTCTCTATCTCTGTTTCACTAATTTTCGATTTTGTTTTTACACCATAATACCGCAGTGACTGTCACAGACTGCGCTAATCTTTATCACAGTCTTTTATTAGTCTTTATTTCATTTTCTGTCACAGTCTCCTTACACCTATCTAATTCACATTTTTTATATTTATATATATACCCATCTTTCTCTATAGATACCCTACATATATATTCATTCTTCTATCACGTCTTCCACGGTGGTTTTTTGATTGCAAACATATTTTATTTTTTCTTTGCGAGATCTCATCTCTAATTATTTCCATATGGGTTTTTGATTTTCTGCCTCCTATTTTCCTCTGCTTACCACAAAAGACCTTTTAGAAAGCACCTATCAGCGCAAACATTTCGTATCTACAACTGCCACCACTTACTGCCCAGCTATAAATGCCACAATGAGGTTATTTCATCTTGGGTTGGTGGTTTCCATAGCCATGGCCTCGTCGCTATGCGTCTATTTTTTCTACGTGCTTCTCTCGGTGTTGTTCGGGTCCCTTAAATATGGCATGGACTTTGACTCGCGATCCACGTCTATCCTCCCAATGTCTGCGATTCTCCAATGGAGTAACCCGCTTAGAAACCGTACCAGCCACGCCATCGGACGTTATGCTGATTTCGGACCTATCATAAACATAAGTTACTCTGATAACCACAAAGAGCACCACATCGGTGGCGTGGACGCCGGTGACCAAAACGAACACCAGAATGACACAGACGAAGAGCCGCGTTTGAGCATGTTTGACTTTGTGTGGTCTTCTGAGAACTACGAACCGAAACCTACTGTCCACAACAATATTGATGGGCTTTACAACTCCACGGGAACATTGATTTTCGTATCCGGAAATGCATGCGAAATTCAAAGCCTTACAGAAGAATTAAGCACCCAGCACGCAGACATCTTTGACTCAGCCACAGGCAAATTATCCTCCTTCGTAAAAGGATCCCCAGCAAGATATATCGTGTTGAATGTTAGAGGCGACTGCTCGTTCTACGATAAGATCCAAAACATACAAAAAGTTGGGGCTGCAACAGCTCTTATAGCCAACAACCAGCCAAACAAGGGACTATTGACCATGTACTCCAAAAACAGCCCGGTAGAAATCACCATACCCTCGATATTTATCACCAAAGAGACGTCGGACGACTTGAGGCTGCTTCTCAACTACCAGTCGCGACATCTGGGCGAGGACTCGATGCCTTTGGACATATTTACAGGCCAAACCCCTTCGCCTCTTCTAGATGCATTATTGACTTTGGTTTTTTCACCTCCTATTGCGTTGCTGCTTCTTTACCTTATCATCAAAGTGAGACGAAGCCATCGCAAAACTCTAGAAAAGGCACCAAAAGCCGCAGTCAAAAATCTACCGGTGTATATTTACAATGAGGATTACTTGATTCCTTTAGGTATCTTCAGACAGAGAAAGGACTTTTATTTGGGCGTCCAAAACGACACTGTTAAACCGCCAATAACCCCAGACCCTTACTCCGGGGTATCTACCGGTGAAAGCTGCAGTCCAAATGCTGCCAGCAGCAACAGTGACTCTTCCAGAAGGTTTATCAAGAACTTTTGGGGAATTTTATTTGATCGTCGCTTTAGTAGCAGGTCTGGCGTAAATGAAAGTAGTAACAGCACCCTTTTGCCTCATCACAATGAGACTTCTTTGAATAGAGCTCCGGCTTCTTCTTCATTGGATTCTACTGCAGATCAGCATCACCACTTGATTCATCATTTGTCAACAGAACAGCTAAGTCAGTTTCAAATCCATCAATGTGCCATCTGTTTGGCACACTTCAAAAAGCTCAAATCAAAGGTGTTGCTCTTGCCCTGCAACCACTACTTCCACCACAAATGCTGCATGAACTGGTTATGCAATTACAAGAAGCTTTGTCCAATATGCAAGCATGATGTCACCAAGAAACTTAAGTCTTCTACAAGGGTCTCCTCGTCTTCCACCAGAGACGTCTCAAGAAGCCCAAGTCCAGTGAGAAGAATCATGAACATGTTCCAGCTGTCGACTTCTAATATCCAGAATGGGATATCTCTTGGAGACGAGAGAAATCGCAATCTTTTTGGTAGCGAACATGTGATTGAAACCTCTGATGAATTTTCTCAGGAATTGTATGGTCAACGGCTGCTCCTGCCAGCAAACAATGGTCGTGCTGTTGAAACAAGCCGATCCTCTGCTGCTGTCGCTCCTCCTTCGGCTACAAACTTTAACAGCAATTTCTTGTATCAAAATTACAATTCGGTTACTAACTATTACAACCCAGTGTTGGACTATGATCCTAGAAGCGCCGAAACTAGAGTGGACAGCAACAGTTACAATCTGGCAACGAGCGGCCCTGAATATCTTCGTATAGAAGGCGGCAACGATCAGGGAGGCTCGTTCACAAGTAATAACACTGCGGTTTCGCCTGCAAACGAGACCTCTGCATTACTTGATGCTCGCCACTTATCCGGAAGCGATAGCAGTAGTAGTGGAAGCGAGTACCTGGATATTGAGCAATCCATAGAAAATTTCTACTAGTTATTTGTTTTGATAGACTTGACGCTTTATCTTTTTATTTTCATTAGGATTTTTTGTTAGATAAGTGATAATCAACGGGATGGTTTTTACTATGGTTTTGGGGTCGTACAAACATTCATGTAAATCAGAGTTTATTTTAATAAACAATTATCATAATTTATTATGTAATCTAAAGTACATGTTTAAGCAGCAATAGCTTTTTCTGGGGCCTTGGCGACGGCTTCTTCCTTTTCGGTCAAGATGACTTCAATGTGGGATGGAGAAGATTCGTACTTGTTGATTCTACCGTGAGCTCTGAAAGTTCTTCTTCTTTGTTTTGGAGCCTGGTTGACTTGGATGTGGGAGATGAACAATTTAGAAGTGTCTAATCCTTTGGCCTATGATGTGAGTTAGTATTTTGTTATTCCTCTGATGTAAATCGCATTGGAGTCTTCATCAAAGGAAAAGACCGAGATAGTGATTTTCAATATGCCACACTTGAAGTTTCTATCGACATTCGCAAAAGTAAAAATTAATCCTTCAAGAAAATGGTGTTCGAGTGTGATAACTGTCGTTAATCCTAAACAGAAAAGGTTGGCTTTGACTGTAATAAAGCACTGAAAAGTGCTTTCTTGGTCAAGCGATTAAAAAAAAAAGAATATAGTAGAATGTTGACAAAATCGTATTTCAGATCGTGATAAGCGCCAAAAGGTACTCATCACCATCTAACGATAACAATGTTCAATATTGAAAATACTTCCCGCTTTTCCTATCGGATAGTTTAGATATATAAGAGTCATGTATATGCTGGCTCCTCGAAGTGGTTAACAGAAACCACTGCAACCTAATTCGGGAATGAGCAAATACTTCAAAAAATATATCTTATCTACCTTCGATGTCTAAAAGGGTACTCGTATACATACGTCAGCGTTAGCTTCAGCGTTAGCCAATAATTCAGTGATGAATTTGACAGACTTAGCAGGCCATCTAGCCTTGGTGACACCAAATTCTTTCCCTTGAGCAGTTCTACCAATAGAGCTGTTGAATCTTCTGAATGGGATGGCTCTCTCGTGCTTGGAAACTTGGTCCAAGTACTGCTTAGCTCTTTGTAATTCCCAACCGTTGATGGCTTGAGCGGTCTCTCTGGTGTTCTTGAAAGAGACTCTCAAGTAAGAGCCTTTAGCCTTAGCAGATCTTGCTGGGTTTGCTGATGATGAACCGTATCTAGCCATTTTGAAAGTTATTGATTGCTGGTGTTTATTGATGAAACGCAAGTCTGATAATGGGATAGACAACAATCAGGTGGAAGAGAGCGAACGAAATATTTTTATTATAATAATCCAAAAAATTTTTATTTTCTTTCAAATTTTTTTTCTTTTTCTTCCTCCTATGCTTACATAGTAGTATGCAAGTCTTCGGCTACCCTTCAATAGTGATATTTTTTCCTGCAGGCGAATTTTTATTTTTCCCTGAAAAAGGCGATGGAAAGGAAAAAATAAAAGCTGTGACCGCGTCCTAAATAGGGCTACATATACGTGCACGTGCATGTCACTTTTACAATGTCAAGGGCTATATTTTTCACGCAATTACTGATATTGTGCCCTGCATGCCACAAACATCTCTTTCATGACGTATTCGTGACCTATACAGAAGACCCTTACAGCATCCCATTTATATGACTGTCTATCTATCATGGGCTACTCACAAAAAACTTCGAGATGATTGTCGTTAGAATCAGCTAATACGTCGTCCCGCTATTTTCAATCATGATTGTACAGTAATAATTGGAACTTTCAATTCTACACGATGAAGAACAAGCGATGAAAATCCATTAGATCCAAATAAAACTAAAACACCCTAGAACTCCAACCAGGCGTAGCAAAATAAACAGGTGGAATTACCCAAACACCAACCCAATATTAGAAAATAGCGAAAGAGATAAAATGCGGAAAAAAATGTAATGAAAAGCAGAAGCATAGAGATGAATAAGGTTTTCAATCAGACCTCCTTAAGGTTGGGGAAGATCAAGTCAATTTTGCTCGGTGTGAGAGTGTGAGTGCGATAAGATAATCTCTTCTTTGGCTTTGCAATTTTACCTTTGACACTTTCGGAATTCGCATCATGCACCACTGAGTTACTGCTTCCAAACTTGAAGTTCGACGTCAAGATATACGACGAATATTGAAGTTGTGAATCTATTAGCCCCTGTGGCTCATCATATTCATCTTCATCGTTTTGTTCGTCATCTTTCTCTCCACTTACCTCGCTGCCATTGAAGTCCTTCAGCTCCCCGATCGCATCCTCGCAGTTTGGAAGGATAAAGAAATTGAAAGAGTATTTGTTGGCATTCATTCTCTCACCCTTATCATCTTCATAAATTTCACTCTCCTCGTCAGCTAACAACTCCTGAATTGGTCTTTCGCTATTGTTGATGGTGTCAATTTTGTCCGCAATTGCACAAATGCCTTCAAATGTATCGTTCAATATCGAGACACTCTCAAAGTTCAGATTTTGAGTGAGATCTACTGGACTTGCTTGTTTCAGTTGTTGTTCAGAGAAGCAATGTATTTCTTCCCCAATAAGTACATTATTATGTGCCTTACGCTCCAATGGAGTGTCTATTAGGGAGACACTTGTCATCTGTTCGTAAAGCTCTTGATTATAATCAAGTTGCTCTTTACTGTTCTTTAAAAATTGATCCTCAACCATTCCAGACACATACTCCTCTACCATCGAAAATTTTTTCTCAAATATGTATGAGGGCATATCCTCAATCTTGTGGAACATAATAGCCTCAAACCAAGCCTTGCCATTGCGCACTGTTAAGCGCCAGTCGTTTTTATCTGATAGATAACACTTGCAGTACCCAAAGCCATTGCTGCTCTTCTCACATATCTCTTGATGAAACCTCTTCTTGAGTAGCTCCTTATGAAGAGCTAAATTTTCTGTATTCAAATTCATACTGGCTTTCAAGTATTCCTCAAGGTAAATCTGAGTTTAAGGTATATTATTATTGTTGCTGCTTCGACGAGTTTCTGACAACCAACTGTTTAACTTACTACAGAATAGCGAAAAGGAACGAGAGACTTTACCAAGATTACTGTTAGTATATATAAAAATATGGCGCTAGAATCAATTCTGCCATAGAAATTTTATCAAATCTGCACAAAGGAAAATAGCTCATAAGCTGATGATCTGTAGATACTTTCACACATACATTATTTAAAAATAGAATCCCGGGGAGCACAAAAAGATAGATGTGAAATTGAAGGAACATCAAAATCCTAACTCTGAGAGATTCCTGAACTAAATGCGCTTATTTTTGAAATTGAAAAGTTACACTTATTATCGATAAGTTATCAGCCTTCATGTTGGATCTTTCAATCCACATATTTGTGGTATTTCCAATTTTAAAAAAGCGATGCGCCTCTGATGGAGTCGCGTCCATTTTTTGCTAATTGGCATTATTACCACAGAATTGAAAGGTTCGGGCATACTATATATAAGGATTCCATATCGAAAAATAGGTAGTAGTGCTTCCTTCAAGCGATTCCTGTTGTCAGAATTTCACCTTGACTATCAGTATGGTGGTACAGACAAAAAAGGTGCCATTTGAGAGACAAGCGTCTGCAAATTTTTTGTTTTTCAACTACAGATATTTTCCTTCTCACAAAATAATTGAGTAACAACGATCGCAACTTGATGCACATTTTCAGCCTATTGTAATGATACCGGTCGGTAATTAACCAATTTCCTGGCGGAATATGGGGTTTAAGTACGCAATTTTATGGTTGATTTGTCCTCGCTTACAACCGGCTATTGTTATATTCTTATTTTTCATGACATTCAATGAGCTCAATGTAAGTGTGGAAACCGCGTCATCATGCATATGCTTTTGGAGGCCTCCACTACTTCAACCTCAACTACATCCATGAATTAATATGATCCGACTGTCATGAGGCCAAACATCTTAGTATATTTAATAATACGTCTGCCATGATGATGGAAGTTCCATCTGCTTGGGAAGCAGCTCTACTAATAAGTTCTCAGTATATAAAAACAAGAAATACCCAGCGAGTATCTGGAAAATAATTTGGATCCGCCTGTGACAAAATCCAAAAAGCCTGTCATAATCCCGGAAATTAAATCACTACAAGGGGGTTCTTTGGTAAACTATGGCAGTAAGAGTACCACTTACGCAGTACAATCTGTCGCAAGTCACTGTGATTTATTTTCTCTTATTCTGAAAATAACTCTACTTGTCTCTTCAGTTCTTGTTTTTATAAGAGACTGCTCGTTTCCGACAGTTGAATGAATATTTCAATGTATTGAGTAAATAATATTAATGGCGTGTATTTAACAGTATTGAGAACAAGAATGCATGAGAAGCTTAAACATTGACTCTTTCCAATTCTTCTCTTCCGGCTTTGGTATACAAGTAATCGTTATAATCTCTAGCATTCTCCCAGATGTACCAGACAATAGCAGCAGGGGCAATGACAAACAAAGCTTGGTTCTTGACTCTTCTGAAAGTGTTGAATACGGCATTGTGAGCAGCACCCTTCAAAGGTTTTTGAGCAAATGGAGAAACCGAGTAGGTGGTGATACCCTTTTGCTTAGGACCACCCATAGAACCCCACCAGCCCATGTAAGCACCGTGATGACCTCCCATATTGTTGTGATTTATATGCTATTGATGAAGGTATTGAATGAACTTTCTACTAGAATAATTCGAATCTAATAAAAGTATGTACTTCAACTAGTAAAATCAAACGATATCTGTCTCTTCAAGCATCAGCATTGGCGTAATATTTTGTCTATTTTTTTTTCACTTTTTAAATCCTCCGCTATTCTCTTCATATTTTTTCGTTTCGCCTGATTTTTATTGTTCTATATTATAATTAAAGAATTGCAATTGGCCAAGAGAGTGGTCTCATAACCACCGCATCTATCACATGACATACGCTTGTAGAGGGGGGGCTCACAACAGACATTCGCCACAGATAGTGGCTGACAACTGTGGTAAAACTCTTTTGTTATGAGCTATGGTTTGGATGAATTTTCGCGATTCTAAATTAAGTCAATAAACCAAGCATGTACTCAGAAAACATTAGTGGAATGAATGTTGTGTATACTTGTTTTTTTCTCGTTTCGCAATCTGCTGTTGTTATTAATCCTCTTCTACCTCCATTCATCAAATTTTACTTGCTATAGCATCGAATTTTGGGTGATAGTCTCAACAATCATCCGCAATATCAGGTTTTCGTAATCTCTCACAGGATTCTTACATTTGGTGTTCTTTTCTCTGCTTTTTCAGTTTATTTTTGATCTTCGATCTTCTCTTATATTGGTCAAAAAGGGTTGCTATTAGCCCCGGGGAAGCAAACAAGAAGCTCAAACACAGATGTCATATAGGAGAAAGTTCAGTTCAATCGTCAGCATTTAAGACCAGTTTTATAAAGCGTTAAAAACACCATAAAAGCATGCATCTCGCGTTTCCACAGAAAAACTTCAAGCCGAAAGCAGGGGTCTCGGTGATCAATAGACTCCAGAAGAATAAAAGACTGATATCAGTTGTCATTTTGATATTCACCTTTTATTACCTCTTTGTGACAAGCTCGTCTGGTACACTCAAGCGCGATTCGAAAATGCTTCCAAAATTACACGGTTTGTACGATAATGAAATATTAACTACGAGAACCTTGATATTTCCCCCAGTTGAGCATGCGCCAGGGTTGAAGCAGCTTGGTCTTGCGAATCTCTTTGCCAGCAGACAGGAAGGTAACAGAATAAAGTACTTTTTTGATCAAAGTCCACAAGCTGGAAACATGAACGAAGATATGAAGAAAAAAGCTGATCAATCGGCTATTGTTAAGAATGAATTCATCAAAACGGGGAAATTGGTCTTCGACGCTAAAAATAGAAAAAGTCCTGAGATAGTCGTGGTCACCGATATTGACTTTCAGATTTATGACGTTGCTCATTTAACCAAAATTGTTCAGAACAGGGTTGATTATGCACAGTCAAGACATTATGGGGTCTACGTTAGATGGAAACAAGAGTTTGCGCCAGTTACATCTGAGAATGGAGATGATCCTAACTGGACTCGTCTCATGATTGTCAGAGCTGCTATGCGTGCATTCCCGGAAACCAAGTACTTCTGGTACTTAGACCAAGATGCCGTTATTGTGAAATACGATGTTGATTTATTCAGTCATGTTTTGAACCCTGATAAGTTGGGACCAATGATGTTGAAAGACCATCCTATAGTTCCGCCCAATGGGGCTATCCATACCTACAAAAATGTGAAACCATCCAACATTAGGTTTTTGATCACTCAAGATGAACGCGGGTTAAACTCGAATTCCTTCATTATCTCCAATGATCTCTACAGTAAAGTATTGATTGAATTTTGGTGTGACAGCTTGTACAGAAAGTATAATAATTTCCCAATGAAGTCTGCCAGCGCCCTTATGCATATCTTACAGTGGCATCCTGTTCTTTTATCTAAGACGGCCTTGATCCCAGCTAGAACGATTGCATCCTCTCACAATGTTGTTGATAATTCTGACAAGAACAATCCATACAACTATCAGGAAGGTGATTTGGCTGTGATATTGAAAGATTGTGCCATAAGAAAATCCTGTGAAGGCGAATTCGAACAATACTGGAACCAAATACGGACAAAAAACTAATTAACAATTAGCTTTGCAATTCTCATAGATACTACAAATGGCACGTTATTACATATTTTGTTCATTTCATGCATCAAAAATAATCAATATTATAAATTGCTGTAGTAGTTGGCTATTTGCTGTTTTCTTCTCTCTTCATATGCTTCTGGGCCTAATTTTTGCCTAGTAGCCTCTAACCCTTTGAAGAAGGCTAAGAAGTCTTTGACCGGCACGTCATCACATCTTTCAGCTCTTGTCTTTTCTTTGACTAGGTTGGTGTTACGCCTCTTTTTCAAGATGGTATTCTTGCGTAAACTTCCGTCAGCAAATTGGTTTTTGATGCTTGACTCCAAGCTGCCCTCTTTTTTTATATTGAGCATGTTTTCTTTTTCATCATACAACACTAGCTCTGCGGTCTTGTTAAAGCGTATCGTGGGCTTATTAAGATCGTCTTGAGCCTTTTTGTTGAGGAACGATTCATCCACCGAACCAAATTGTCTACCTTTATGGATTTTAGCTTCACCAGCAACATCAACGAACCTTGATTGATGTATCATAGTCTTGTTTTCAGATAGTGAACCATTCGTGTCTTTCAAAAGTGTAGGTATATCGATTCCTCTTCTTCTAAAGAGCGGTATATTTAGCACTAAAGAGTTATTTTCTTCGGTATCCTTCGTATCTTGTATCACTGCTCCATAATTCTCTGTATCATGCTCTTCCTCTTCTGAGCTTTCCGCATCAGTTAATTCCTCTTCTTCCTCGTACTGTGCGTCACACTCGTGTCTTTCGAACACGATTTCCCTATCATATTCGTCAATTTCCTCATCCACGTTGATCTCAAAAAACTCATCATCTGACTCGTCCGAATCGATTGACTCTTCCGGATGTTGTGACAAGATATCTGCCTCCGAAGATCCGCATGAGACTTGAAAGTCATCGTCTGAACATTCATAATTTCTCAGCGAGCTGCCCAAACTACTCAAACTAAATTCAAGATGTTTATAATCGTGAGGCTTGATTAGTAAATTTACCCCATCTTTCAAACTTCCAACGACTGACGTCGTGAGTAGAAACTGACTTTCAAACTTACCTGTAATAGGTCCTTCCTGACTATACGAGAGAAAATGACGTTTGGTGTCTTCTGCAATAGAAGGACTGCTGAATAAATTTAAGTTCAGAAAGCTTTTGCTTTTACTCTCACTTTGTAGTTTGGAGATTTTATCATCCATCTGAGTTGAGCTAATGGTCTCAATTGTATCCTGAGTAGTTTTTGCCTTGGATCTTAAGTGTCTGAACGATGATAGGAGAACGTTGTTACTAATCTTCATTGTACTATCGCTTGCTGAATGTTTTTCGTAGACCCCATTTTTGTCGCCATAAATCTTATTGAGATAAGTATTCAGATTAAGGTCCTTACGATTGTAAAGCATGTTGTGAGTTGCATTATCGAGACCCTTCAATGTCTTTATCTTGGCTGCGTCATTGGAGCAGTAATATTTGGTCAAAAAATCTGTATCTCCATACGACTCCTTTCTTATATCGATACTGTCAAATAATGATGGATCAGTTTTGTATCTGTTGTAACAAGGAAGATCAAAACAGGTAACTGGCCTATCGTGATCAACTTCAGTATCATTAGTGTTACCTTTATGTCTTCCCAAAGCTGTGTACCACTTCAATTTTTGAGCTATGTCTTTATATCTCTTCGTAATAGACTTTTCTCCTCGCCACCCGTTCTTATAGTCGATACTTGTAGGAAGAAACCACATGACGGGTGAACTCTTCCGTCCGGTCTGGGATTGAACCGAGGAACTTGTATCATAATGATGGTGATTTCTGCCTAGTGACAAAAACGCAAACTTTCTGTTCAGCTTGTCCAGCTGTTTTTTTCTTTGATGAAATGACTTCGATGATCTTTCGAAGAATGTATTAGATCTAATAGTACCCATAATGCCCTGCAATAGTGTAACGTTTCTTTTCTGTTTTTTGATTCTTTTGGTATATTTTTATTTCATTAGCGAGTTCTAGCACTTCTTTTTTGATGTATTTGTTGCTAGATGATTTTTACTAGTTGAATATCTTGCTTTATCAAGAAGAAGGGACACCAGATTATACTATTGTTTGCACCACAAAAAAAAAGAGAAGGAAACATTATCAAAAATAAGTAAAACAAGCAGCCCGCAACAAAGCATGCAAGTGACACAAAGCAACGTTAACACAAATCATCAATCAAGCATAAAAGTTGCACAGACACAAACAGCTTCCGAAACAAACATATTTCCACAAGAAAATTACAAACCCTGCATGTTAGCCAAATCACAAACGCAAAGGTCCCGAAAGACAAAACAGAAAAAGATGCATAAAAGCTAGCACAAAATCAAGAGTGATGGATGAGAGTCAGTGTACACAACAAAAATTTCCTTCATAAAAAATCCCATGTATTCGAGAGGCAGTATAAGTGTTAAGTGGTAAGACAAAAGTGAAAAGAATCAAAAACAGGACAAACATAAATGACAGCTAACATTAGCTGTACGCTTTGAAAGAGTGACAGGAGAGACACGAGACCAAGAAAAGGAAACTTGTATACGAGCGACACCAAGAAGAGCAGAAGCATGATTGCTGGTTGATTACAATAATTGATGACAAAGACTTTTTTATCGTCACTGTAACTTATCTATGGTCTTACTCCAAATTTCTTTTGAAGCTCGTGCCTCTGCCGCTCAAAACTTGACTTTCAGCCGTGAAAATAAAGAGCATCGCCGCTAGAAGCTTGAGCTCCTCCCCTTTTATTTCCGCGATTATCTTTACTCTTCTATCTAACAAAAATGAAATGTGAACCCGCGGAGAGCAAGAAAAGAAATAAACCACTTACAAAAAGGCGTAAGAAACTCCGCAAAGACCAAAGAATAAAGTTCCAATGTACCAGAGATAAGAGAAGTCGTCGTGTTCTTTAACTGCATTGGTTCTTCTTCTGTTTTCCAAACTTCTTCTAACTTTTCTTCTGACAGAACCAGTTGCTGAAGCTGCCTCAGTAGGATTCAAAGTTTCGGTAGGTAACATCAATGGTGGTCTATAGGCAAGGAACATAGGTGGGAGAGGCTTGCCATCATATGCATATAATTGGACCGCATATTTACCTGAGTAAGAATCAATGTATAAGTCGTACTTAGTAAACGACACATTTCCGTTGTAGCGCGAGTAAGTAGACACGCCTTTGTCTTTGCAAGGATCAGAAAGCAATTGTCTGCCATCAACTTGAATGATATCAACCGAGATCGAGCCATCACTTTCAAGGGTATAATTACCATGCTGATATTGTAAAACCGCAGTAGGGCAATTGTGTGATTTAGGATTACTGGTAACCACATAGACTGCGGACTCAAAATATCCATCTTCTGTGAACGAGTAACTTCTGCCTGGTAAAGCTGGCTCAATCAATAATTCATCAACAGGATCATAGAATCCAGGACCTGTGAACACTTTATTTGATTTCGTAGTCCATGTACCGACTATAGATAACGACTCGCTAGCAGTTAAGCCCGAAAGACTCAACAAGCTAAGAACCGTAACGCATATGCTATTGAAAATCATTATTATTTGAGAATTCTCTATATTTGGGGTTACGAATGTGTAACGATGGTGTTCTCTATTTGGTGCCGTTTTCTTTGATTCTCTATGATCGTTCCTGACGTAGTGCAAAGAATCGAAAAAACGGGTTATGAAGAGTTTTGAACTCAGATTAGTAGCGAGCGATGGTTTTTGAATGGCGTTTTCAAATACTACAGTACGTAAACAACAAGCAGCTGGATTGAATCGCTCATGGCAAATGAAAAAGGAGTCTTCAAAAATTTTTATTTTCCTCTTCTTGTATCTGCCTTCGCTCCTGGCAGTATCGACCAACGCGCAATTCTCAGCTGCGAAAAGTAAAAATATTGTGAAGGGTGAAAAAGCCACACGGGGGAAAAACTCACCGCCTCTTCAAGGGTCATAGGGTAAGATGAGTGTACGTATTGCTCTAAAAGCACTAACAATGCGTATCTCCTCAACGAGCCAATAACTACTGGAGATGATGGTCGTAGGTATCTGTAGGAGATAACTGTAGGAGATAATTGTAGGAGATACTTTTAGGCAATGGTTGTAGAAGAGTGACAATACCAATTTATGGGATACTTGATGCCCGCTATTAGATCGATTTTAGTCCTGCATGTGTGTGATAATCTTGGCCTTGTATGCTAATTGTGGTAAAAGATAGAGTAGATGTGGGAACTGCTAACCTAATAAGCCATGATCTGCATTGAATGGTGTCTATAAACTTTCGCAGTTATGAATTTTTTAGCTTGGTATACATAGCTTTCCTCATTCATGTATTCCATCGCTAACTACTTCACAAGCTTACGCTGACAAAAGTATTTTGCCATCTTTTATCCTCACTGTAGTGCCACCAGACTTATCAGCATCTACAATCACTGTGATAGACACTGCAAATCTCTTCCTAATACCTCAAACAAATACCATATAGTGGAACGGGCCGACCAATCAATGTCGACAGCCTCGCGACAGATTGAGAGACATATAGAACCTCATGCGTCTTAATTACGGGATCTATCGCACTGCGTGCGCATATCATTTTTCAAACACATACATATTTCCTAGAATTTCATTTGCTGAAACCCTTTGTGCACCGGGTAACCTGCTGAGTTGTAGCGGTTTTTTCTATTTTTTTCCTGATTTTTTTTTTCACTGGAAATTGTCAAAAATCTGAAAAAATGCAATTGGGGTTTAAATAATCACTTTGTGAGTTGTTAGAGAATGCTGTATAGATAGTCGTATCAGCTCCCCTTCTGTATCACCTAGCCAACGAATCACATACACCACAATGTTCAAATTCAACGCTTTACGTCAATCTTCCAGAGCTATCAACTTGGTTGCCAAGAGAACCTATGCTGAGGCTACCTCAGGTACCTTGTCCTTGAACTTCTCTTTGCCATACAAAGCTTTGTTCGACAACGTGGCCGTCACCCAAGTCAACATCCCAGCTGTCACTGGTGCCAGAGGTATCTTAGCTGATCACGTTCCTACCATTGAGGAATTGCAACCTGGTGTTGTAGATGTCATTACCGCTTCTGGTAAGGAGTCTTTCTTTGTTTCTGGTGGTTTCGCTACTGTTCAACCAGGATCCAAGTTGTCTATCACTGCTGTCGAGGCCTACCCAATTGACTCTTTCTCTCCAGAAGCCATCAAGAACAAATTGGCTGAAGCTCAAAAGAACTTGGCCTCATCTGACGAGGAGACTGCTACCATTGCTGCTATTGAAGTTGAAGTTTTGACTGCTTTGCAAAGTGTTGCCAAATAAACGTCTTCTTGAAGTCGTCTGGAAAACTCAAAATATCAAAAACCAAAAGAAAGTACATCAAACCTATCAATATTCTCTTCAGATAAAAATCAAAAACAATAATAAAACTCAACCAGAATGTTGTCGTATATGAAATACGTGGGGGCTTACAGACGGTGGGTAAACACGAAAGCTCTATATCTTTCGCAGGACGGATATTGATCGCATCGTGTTTTATTGTCTGTAATCTCATCTCTGTTTTGTTCTCCTTGCTATTTCATCTGCAATCAGCCTTTGGTGGTTCGAGGCACTCACAAATCTATATACAATGGAATCCTTTATCAAACTATGTGATTTAATGAAAATTTATGCATTTTTCTTACCTAAGGTTCCTTTGTAGCAAAGTTATGGATTATTTTCTGAAGCAGTTTCTGTAGTACCTCAGTATTGGATGGCTGATCTGATGAAACGGTCTGTTAGCAAGAATAGCATGTGCTATATATATCTACCCACATTGATGGAAATACGCGCAATCAAAAATTAGTATTTTTATATAGGCCAGTCTCGACGTCCATGCCAGGGCATATTGTAGTAGTATTCGTTCAAGACCCGCCTCTACTCTCATCTCACTCCACCTCTTTTTTCGCTTTCATTTTTTTTGCAGCCGAGAAGAAAGGAAAGAAAAAATTTTTCGCGACCCTAAGAAATATATCTTAAAAACAAAAGTTTAGAAAATTTTTCTCATCTAGTCAGTCCGTTACTCATCTCTTGGAGAGGCTCGCGGTACTCTTCTACTCTTACGGCCAAGAAGAGTCTGCGACTATCAACAATCGTTACCTCTGTTCTCTAGAATCAATAAACTGATAGATATAATACAACATCCCGTTCCAGAATGAAATACGTCGCAGTTTCAGGTGGTGTTATTAGTGGTATCGGTAAAGGTATTTTGGCCTCATCTACCGGGTTAATCTTGAAGTCCTTGGGCCTTCGGGTTACCTCGATCAAGATCGATCCTTACATGAATATCGATGCCGGGACAATGTCTCCTTTGGAACATGGTGAGGTTTTCACTCTTGATGATGGTGCTGAGTGCGATTTGGACTTGGGTAATTACGAGAGATACTTGAACATCTCTTTGACTCGTGACCACAACATCACCACCGGTAAGGTCTACTCCAAGGTCATAGAAAAGGAAAGAAGAGGTGACTATTTGGGCAAGACTGTTCAGATCGTTCCACACTTGACTAATGAAATTCAAGACTGGATAGTGAGAACTGCCAAAATCCCTGTTGATGACTCCAACCTTGAGCCTGATGTTTGTATCATTGAGTTGGGAGGTACCGTCGGTGATATCGAGAGTGCGCCTTTTGTTGAGGCTCTCAGACAATTCCAATTCAGAGTTGGTCCGGAGAACTTTGCTTTGATCCATGTTTCGCTTGTGCCAGTCATTAACGGCGAACAAAAGACCAAGCCCACACAAGCTGCCATCAAGGATCTCAGATCTTTGGGTCTTTCTCCAGATATGATTGCCTGCCGTTGTTCAGCCAAATTGGAGGAGGCTACAATGTCTAAAATCTCGATGTTCTGTCATGTTGGACCTGATCATGTTCTTGGGGTCCATGATTTGGACTCAACTTACCACGTTCCTTTGTTGTTGAAGGAGCAAAAGTTGGACGAATTCTTGACCAGAAAGCTTCGTCTTGACTTGATCTCAGTCAGCGAGGAGAGAATTGCCAACGGAAAGAGCTTGTTGTTAAGATGGGGAAACTTGTGTAACAACATTAGCAACTCTTTCGAGGTTGTCACAATTGCCATTGTCGGAAAATACACCAATTTGCACGATAGTTACTTGTCTGTGATCAAATCCTTAGAGCACGCTTCGATGAAACTTCGCAAGAAGTTGAAAATCATCTGGGTTGAATCCACCGATTTGGAAAAGGAAGCTTCGCTTGACTCTAAATTCAAATATCACGACGCCTGGAAAAAAGTCTGCACAGCCGATGGTATTTTGGTTCCAGGTGGATTCGGTTCCAGAGGTATAGAAGGTATGATTGCTGCTGCCAAATGGGCTAGAGAAAACAATGTCCCTTATTTAGGTATCTGCTTAGGGTTGCAAATTGCAGTCATTGAATTTGTCAGAAATGTCGTTGGTATTTCAGGTGTTAATTCTCAGGAATTTATCAAGGATTTGGATGATGAGAAAAGCGCTATTGTCTTTATGCCAGAAATTGACAAGGACAAACTAGGTGGAACCATGAGATTAGGCCTCAGACCAACCAGATTCCAAGAAGGTTCCGCTGATAGCAAAATAAGAAGACTTTATTCTGGAAAAGATGAGGTCTTGGAGAGACACCGTCATAGATACGAAGTCAACCCACAATTGGTTCCTTTGATTGAAGAAAAGGGATTGATTTTTGTTGGTAAAGATGAGCGTAATGAACGTATGGAGATCTTTGAGTTGAATGATGAGACTCATCCATATTACGTTGCCACTCAATATCACCCTGAATATTTATCCAAAGTTTTGGAGCCATCCAAGCCTTTCTTGGGTCTCATTGCTGCGGCCGCAGGTATTTTGGACAACGTTCTCAATAACGAAGAGATCGGCTTTACCAACCGTAAAGCTGACTTTTAGATCCACAGCTTTATGTTGCTTCTTGATGCTACCATTCACGAAGGATATATATAAATATGTAAGTGTACATATTTGCGGATTACTCGTTCATTTTTGTTTATATGCTTTTTTTTAATCTTTTTTTTTTTATTTTCTCTCAGCATTGTGTCTCTCTTCTAATGTACTCTAATATTCACAGCATTTGTTTAGAAAATTTATTGTAAGAAGGCACGCTCACAATTTATTTCCATTAAACTTGTGAAGAGCTATTTTCAAAATAATACATGCCGTTCATAATCCCCTTTCATGCAGCAAGATATTTCTGTATTTGTGATAAGGGAAAAGCATCGCAAGTAAGATATATCATGCCAATACCAACCTGCAATATTGAAAAACATTATGATCGATCCTGCAATGTTGAAAGATTCTGCAACAATAACATACCTAAAAAAAAAAGGGTTTGCACAAAAAAAACATGCTCCGCGACGGGGAATTGAACCCCGGTCTACCGCGCGACAAGCGGTAATTCTAGCCACTAAACTATCACGGATTTGGATGTTACGGTTGACAAGCCTGTAATTCTTGACTATTCGTGCCGGAGATTCACGCTCAGCTCTCTTAACCTTTTATGTTAACTGGGAGTGTCTGAATGTACGTAATATGTGAGAATCCAGAATGAATTCTCCGGGTAAATTTCCGACCGGAAATTTCCATCATAGATTTTCTTTCTCATACAACCTTTACTATGGCACACGCATAGAAATTTCCAACATACTCGTTACATCATTATACTAAAATTCGCCACCCACTACTATTATTATTATCATACTCATACTGTGACGAGGCGTGAACCTAATAACCATGACCTTATGCAATTACGGAATCACGGAACCAATACAGTCACAAACAAATTGCTATTATACAAACCATTCAACATGGCACCTTATCAATATATAAACCATGACAATCTCCCGCTTGAATCATTCAACACGATTCAATATTTTATATAGAAAGAAACAAGAAAAAAACACAGAAAAAACCATATATAAACTATTTACACTTATAATAAACAATACATCTTATTAATACCTTACATCAAGTAACACACTAGACCCGAACTACATCTATACTCAACGACTCAATTTCCAGTCACAGTTATCGACTAATTTGACCGGATTTAGTCATCAAACCGAGATTAGATTCTCATATAATAAGCCTGTCTCTTGGTGTCCCCTGGATAACCAAATCAGCTTATGGATAGAGTAGGTAATTCTTGTCCTGTAATAACAACTGAATTCTCTACTAACGATAGATTCTTTTGATATAAATAATAATAACTGTATATTTATTCGTATCAACTTCGCTACTTCTCTTTCTTCCTTTCTCTTTCCTATATATTCTAACTAATCTCTCAGCATGTACTTCTCTCCTTCTTTTATGCATTCTGAATCCGTTCTCCTACATCGTGACACTATCTCTCGATGTCTCCCTGCTCCAGCCGGACATTGCTATTTCATGTGTCCTTTTTTAAACTGACTTTCCCTTTCCCTTTGTCTCCATATTGTTTCCTTTCTCCAACACTTTAATAGATGTTGAGTTGCTAATCTTATATGATTTCCTTTCGTCATCACTTTCATAATTGTTGATGTCAAGATATACGAGAGGAGAAGAATAGCAACATAACTTTAGCTATGCGATGTTGCGACCAACAGCCAATCAGGTAAAAATGATTTATTTGTATAGATCACGTGGCATCAACAGAGACATGCTGCCACGGTGGGTGTTGGAAAATACAACTGAAAGTTGAGTCTCGTTCATTGACAGCTAGTCAAGAACATGTAAATAGGAGGAGAAAAGAGAAGAAGGAGAACAACACAAATACACATAACGTTATAATTAAATCTATACTTTAATTATAATAACAAAGTCATCTACTGATATTCACACCAAAGAATATTACGAACTGATACACATAGTACTGAGAGGGAGCGCAGAGAAGACGAATCCAGACTAGTTTATTCTTCACGATGTCATACAATTTGAACACCATTAGAAATTTGCCGACAGCCACATATTACCAGTTTAGTCCATTACAACATCATGTCTGTTATTAAAAAGAGGTCAGACCAAACCGAAAAGTTGGAAACTCGTATCACTGAACTCGAGAAAGGGGTGAAGAATCTCACTCTCGAGCTGGAGTCCACTAAATCTCTGATCGACCGTCACGATGCGAAGCTAGACGAGAGGGACGCGAAGTTTGACGAACAAATCAAATCTATAGGCGAATCTGTGAACGAATCAAACCGGGCTCTCCTTAAGGAATTTATGGACATGATGAGCGCATCACGCAAGGATGATTCGATTGAACCAGCTGAAACTATAGCAAAGATTAACTCGGTTGTCGTCGATTCCGACGATAGACCTGAGTCTTCTTTTGCTCAACAGTTGAGCAAGGTATCAGTTTTCTCCTCGAGACTGCCTTCAATACCGTTACAGAACGATAATTTATTTAGGAATCATACACGTTCAGAGTGGTCTTTTTTTTGCTCACTGATATGTCAAAAACTCTCAACGTCTTGAAAAATAGCGTATTGAAAAAAACAAGTATGTACAAAATCCGTGATAGTTTAGTGGCTAGAATTACCGCTTGTCGCGCGGTAGACCGGGGTTCAATTCCCCGTCGCGGAGCATGTTTTTTTTGTGCAAACCATTTTTTTTTAGGTATGTTATTGTATAGGTCGAACCCCTCAATCATTGGCGTATGCAACTATAAAAATGTCTCCTAGATGCCAAAACTTGACCTTGATATAAGTTGTACATGCGTACTAGATAGAAAGTTGATCAATATGATTTTCAATTTTCTTTTTTATTGTATTAGTTCTCCTATTTCTCCTATTTCGTAGAGCAGCAGCAGGAAGCAAAAACCCTATCATGTTGATAGCTTTAGCAAAAAAAAGATCCTTGTTGTTAATTCACATCGCAACTCCATTCTACAATTTCAAAGACAGCAGCATCAGTCAGTTATTTACTCAAGCGACTTCTATTTTCTACAGTTTCGTCGTAACACTTCAAATACATTGTATTCTTGATACACAAAATCTGCTAATATTGAAAACCGAAAACAAATCCAACTGTGCACCATAATTTAGGAAGCTCGGCATTGTTTGTCCTCACCTTACAACCATTGACTATGGCTTTGAGTTAAGTAAGGAGAATGAAGGTTGTAAAAGATCACCAATGCCTCATCCAGTATTTGACAGAAAGTGATTATAAGTACAAAACATTCACATGACTATATTGCGAAAATCTATCGATCATGCTGAGGTATAAAATTTTAGGAACGTAATTCTCGGTAACAAGATGTGGTCCGCCATCATCAAAGTTCATCTTTAGGCACATATGTGTTACTTGAAATAGTTTGTGGCTCAATTTCAGGCGATGAAGATGAGGCTGATTCTAAACTCAAATTCTTATCTTTTAACTCAGCAAGAGGCTCAGACGTGCTTGGAGAATGCTGGTCGGTTGTAACACTCGCTGTTTCTACAACAGTTTCGAAGATGACTTTAGTCTGAATGATAACTTTAGTCTCGTAAACTTCTCTGGTTTTGACGATTTCTCTTGTTTTGACTTTTTCTTCGATCGATGTCTCTGATGTGATTGCTGAAGCGGGTATCATTGCCAAGGAGACAGGTTCATCCACTAGAGCCGTCGAATCTGATCCTGTGACCTCACTGGTAGAGTGAGATGTTCCAGTAGCAAGTTTGGGAGACTCTTGGTGAGTTGTTTCCGCCGGTTTCGTCGAGCTAGCTGGTGTTGCTTCCGCATTTGACGTTTCAGGAGCTTTCACAGTTTCAGATGACTGTGTTTCATAAACAGATTCTTTACTGAATTCTGTACTAGTGGTTTGAATTGAAGTTCTTTCATCAGCATTGGTCTCTGAGAAAGTGGAAACATATGCAAGCTCTTCAGCGACCTTTTTTGTAGCATCAAATGTTTGTATCTTCACGGTGTTAGATACCGCCTCATCAGAAGTAGATTCTTCAATTGCAGCGGTTTCCACAGATTCTGCGATAGTGGACAGTTCAGCAGAGGTTTCAGCAGCTACTACCGTACTAGATGATGTTTCCACGTTGGAACTTTCAACTCTCTCAGACCTTGATGATGAATGTTTAGCTTCTGATGCTAGGGTTGTATGAATAGGTTCGGATGAAGAGGTTTGTTTGATTATTTTTTCCACACTTGGTGATTCAACTTTTGAACCTACGGAGGCTTTAATTTTAATCTCTATATCTTGAGTGTCAGTCGCTTGAGAGATTGATGGTGCACTTGACTCGTGAGTAAGTATCCCATCGACAGCCTTTGACTCTTCTACCAGTGAGGTGAAAGACTTTGAACTTTCTTTCTCAGAAGTCGTAGTTTTAACAGCACTTGATTGTTTGACTGATTCAGGCTCAGTTACAACCGCTGATTGAGACACACCATTCGTAGCACTTGTTGATGATGATGATGATGATGATGATGATGATGTTGTTGTTGTTGCTGTAGGGGTTGAACTCTGAGTTCTAGACTCAGACACTATAGGAATATCTAGTACAATTTCTTCCACTACTTTGGCGTCTGGCTCATCGGTATTAGATTCGTGTGATGATGCAACTTTATCTGACTCAGGGTTGGAATTAACTATAGGTTTTTCAGCAGCAGTGTTTGAAACTGATGAATGCTGTACTGAACTTTCCGTCAAAGAGGCAACTTCAGAAGTTACACTATCAGCCAGGGAAGATTCCTGATATTTGCCTTTTTCAACAGGGGTCTCTTTCAAGGTTGGAGTCACGACACTGCTAGAGTCACTCGACAAGTAAGACTCTTCAGAGGTTACTTCTCTTATGGTGAAATGCGTCTTTTCAGAGGCGCTCGAAACTGGCTCCTCCAACGATGGCTCTTTGATTGTGAAGTGTGGACTTCCCGATTGTTCAGTGGTAGTATCTTTGGTTGTTGATTGTGGAGTACTTGATTCCTCGGTAATTTCTTTGATTGTGAAATGAGTAGAAACAGGAATGGAAGTGATAGTTTCTTCTGACTGATATCTTTCAGTCGATGAGTATGAAGCTTCTGAGCTTGATGTCGAAAAATCCGGAATACTGCTGGTGGTGCTGGAACTACTGGTACTACTACTAGCACTACTAGCAACTGTTTCTGACTCAACAGAGAAAGCTTCTGCGGAAATATCACGCTGTTCAGGAATAGATTCACTCACAGAACTTGATGACTCGTCTGTAGGTGCAGTACTTTCTGGAGTAGAAGTATCTGTAGGTATTAATGACGTGGATTCCCGGATATGAATTATGTCGTCCTCTGTGCTTTCCGTGACCTCGACGACTTTAGCTACTGGAGAATTTGAGGAATAAATGACACTCTCCAGAGCGGATGACTCTTCACTGATGGTGAAGGCATCCTTATCAACTTGAACGGTTGATCTGCTCATATCATCGTTGTATACTATTTCTTGAACAATTGACATTGGAGCGGTATGGTGTTTGATGCTTGTTGAAGCTGCCTCAATTGTGGCCGGAGTTGCTATTTCTGAGTACTCATTCTCGACCTCGTTTATTGTGAAATAGGAGGATGAATCGGCCTTATTTTTCTTGATTTGCTCGATCAAATGGTCAAAGACTCTTTTGTTGATCACAAACTGAATCACAAGAGCCAATAAACCAAGAACCAAGAAACAAAAGAGAATGTAGAAAAGAGAGGCGATAAATCCTGACCCACCTGATATGACCACCTCTTCAATAGGGATTTTGATCAAGAAGATATTGCTCAGCGCAGTAACTGATGCTAAGTACTCACCGGTAGGAGAGAAGGTGACTTTCGTGATGAATTTCTGGACGTTTTCGTAGGTTGCAATCTTCTTGAAGTTCTTATATTTGAAAATCGTGATGGAATCATCGTTTCCAGAGATGGCCAACAACGAGTTATCTTCGTCGAATTTCTTGGTAATTGGGTTGATGATAGGACAGTAGTCGAGCGAGGTTACGGCTTTGATTTTTGAGGATATGTGCTGGATTTTGATAACCTGTAGTTTGGCAACGGAATATAAAATGAAAGAAATCCCTTTGTTGTTCCGAAGAGAGACGGCAATTAGCACTGTATTGTTGGAAATGAATCTGATCTTGCAAAGCGAGTTTATAGTCTTTCCGAAATCGTTTTTCTTTAGAAGCGATCTCCCAGTGACCGTAGAGACAGCCTCAAAGGTCGAGTTTGTGATGTAGCAGAGCAATTTTCCATCGGGACTTATATGCATGTCTGTGATGTCTTCGTTTTGGGCTGCCGAGACTTTGTACTTGATTTTTAGCGCAGCCGGATCAAAAATGATGAGGGATGGTCGTTTCAATGAAGAGGATGCCACCACACCTACCGTTCCGTCGTCGGAGATGTAGCAGTACTTGACAAAAGGCGAGGATTCCTTAGCGGACTCATCGTCGTCCTCCTGGAAGATGTCAAACGGTCTCTCAAACACCAAGTGTTCGTTGACCCAATTGTACTTCCGAAGATTCGAAAAGGCCGGGAAGTCCGAAAATTCCTCCTCGTTGAAGACTTCTTCGTTGAAACCCACAAGAATGATCTCTCCATTTGTGTCCAAGGCAGTAGGGTTTTTGAATTCCAAAGGCAATATAAGCTCTCTGAACTTCTTCAATTTCTTGGTTTTTCGTCTGAAATTCACTTTCAATGCAGTGACTTTATTGCCAATCTCCTCGTTGGTCTGCCCATATCCACCGGTGACAACCAATGTGGAATCGTCTACGAATTTTGCCCCATAGATCGGGTAGTCTATATCCAACAGAAACGTCTTCAAATGCATGTCGACAAACAAAACAAAAAAACAGAATTCAGAATGGAATTGGTCTATTGATAGGTGCGTTGGGCTGCTGTTGATGAGTACCATTAACCGGTAGACGTGGATCAGTGGGGTTTTATTTGGATTTTGTTGATTTTTCTATGGTTTTTTCGTTCTGGTTGAGCTGTCTTGAGAGATAGGCGGGGGTGTGCGTAAATGCTAAGAGCACGCGTGATCATTGGACTTGGTGATTGGACTTGGTGGTTGAACTGAGTATTGTAGGTGGTAGACAGTAACGTATGCATGGTTGGAAATACACGTGTGTACGCAAAAAAAAAGTTCTCTATTCGGCCATATAGGCAAAAACCATATAATACAGTATACAGGGTATGCAGCCATAAATGGCCATAACGGGGTAACCAACGATGATGGTAGACAGCCATCGATAGCAGAGAAATCACCGTTCGATCAGAAAGTCAAAGCAGATATGCCAGACATCGGGCGCATATGTCTTGATTTTGTGTGTGACAAGATGCTTTATTTGACAGGGCGTAGGCTCCATGAGCTGCACGAGGCTGGCTTGAATGTACTGTATCTTCTCATCAATTTCCGAGGTAGCGACATTTTCATGGACATGGAGAATGGTATCAGATGGTTGGAGAGCCGCAAATTTTTGGATTAGTTCTGCAGATATTCTCCAGGATGGTTCAGAAGTTGGCAAAAGGCCCAAATTGATATGTGAAAGACCGAGCTTGAATTCTGAGTCCAAAGCTTGGCCCTGTGCTATTGAAAGTTGCTCGAATCGCTGTGGGGCAAGTTCATTTGATTCGTGAAAGATATAAACCCTGGCGTTGGTGTTATTTTCTAGCCATTGACTATCTATTATTGTGTCGTGACGGACCACCACATACTTGAACTTGTTCATTTCACAGCCACGAATGAGCCCCTCAATGCTCCAGGGATTGATTTCCCAGCAGAATATCCGGCGGCATCCCATTTTCAAGTAGCAAAGAGTAAAGTAGCCGATTCCTGCATACAAATCGACCACATCGTTTCCCGATACGTTGTTGAATGTGTTGCAGATGCGAAGCTTTTCCTTAACGTTTCCTCTGCTGAACATTGTGTAGCGGGGAGCCCACACCTGATGTATGCCATTCTGGGTACTGTGGCACCAAAAGGCCTTCTGGAAGTCCTTGGGGGAGGGATTTTCGAAACTGGACTCGGGGCCGAAGTCTCCGTACAAGGGGAACAAATTCAAAGGTATTCTCTTTATGTTTTCATCCGCCGAGGAAGATATCGTGATGTTATCCTCTATTGAAGTAGAGTCATCTGTCAAAGGGATAGGCCTGTTGATGGCGATGTGCGTAAACTCCCCCGAATTATGTTTGTTGAAGCACTCGTCAAGCATTTCCCTAAAAAAGACCAAACGGTCATCCAACCCCTCGAAAAACCGTTGCCACACCGGATGGTCAAAACTGTTGACATTGAATAGCACCATTGGAGGGTAGCAGGTCCACCGTTTGGGGATGTGTGCAAATAACTGACTCAGATCCTTCACATTTAATTGGTGTCTTGCAACAAAGCCCGTCAAAAACTGCGCCAATCCCTCGCTGCCAACAGCCGCAGCTTGCACAGTGCTGAATGCAAGCGACGCCATGTTGTCGTCAAGAACCAGAAAGTCCCACCCCTGGCGCTCAAAGTGCTTTTTAAGTACACGGGCCACGCTGGCACTGTCTCCGGCTAAAGCGGTGCTGGGGAGCGGCACACATGTGGTGATGGACCCGTCTGGGGCGATCTTGCGGGGCTTGCGGCCTAGAAGCCCACAGGCCTCTAGCAAGGTCTTGACCTGCTTGATCAACTTGCGGTCCTTGACGCGGACCACAATCACCTGCTCATCACGGAGCGTCATTGCCTGCAAATGTCTGAACTCGGATCCTGCTGCTGCAAAACAGAGACACCGTGTTAGCGCAAGGCGATCTTTTTTCGAATTTATTCGTTTATCGAGATGCTGCCTTTTTAACTCTGCTTTAAACGACCCAGGTCTACCATCGGGGTTTTGCGGTTGCTTGCCCTTTTCCTGGCCTCTTTTCTTGTCGTCCTTCTTCAGGCTTGTTTCAGGCACAGGCGGCCAGTTCAGCCGCTGGGAAGATTTTTTCTATGGCAGTGAAAAGTGAAGGGAAAATTTTTATAATTTGGACTTTTGTCAATTTTAGAGATTTAGAAGGCGGCGAGTGTTGTGCCAGGCTATATGATGGAGACAGCGCCAGTTTTGCCAGGAACAGTCACTTTTTGAAAACACGCCGCCCTTGACATCTTGAGAGCTGATATTCATTTTTTGACCACACCTCACGGGTATTTGTTTGCTAGTTTGCCTTATCAAACAGCGCATCGTATTGTTACAGATAAGGGATCAGCATCTGCGGCACACATAGGCCTGCCCTAGGAGTTAGACACTTACACACACACACACACAGCTTTCCATCAAGAAAGCACCGCACCGTTAGCTCTTTTATACCTGATGCAGGAGATGTTCCCCAGACACAATGAGGAAACAAATCGCCAACATTAGAAAGACCATCAAGGCGATCTTTTCGGCAGTGTTTATGATCCTTGTGGTCATCACTGTCCCGTTGTCGTTTGAGATGGGGGGCAACAAATGCGGCCTCGCCTTCACCCTCACGTTGTTTCTACAATATGCGATTCTCAACACTTTGAGAATAGTCTCCATCAGCGTGCAAAGATTCACGTTTATCCGCTACATCTTCTACTTGCAGCACGTCATCATCCCGTCGCTCTTGATCTTGTTTATCGGGATATTCACCGACAACGAGTACCTCGGCCTGTCGATATTTGCCCGCAAGTCCCCCTTTTTGAACTTGCCTGGACTCATCAAGTACATGGACCGCTACATTGGCGTGTGGAACCTTGCAATCAAGAACTCCACCGCGCTTTTCATCTTGTTGGAGGGCGTGTGCTCGTTGCTCTTGATCCAGGCGGCGGGGAAGTCCTTTACGTGGCTCATTTATAGCTCCGACAGCTCAGCAGACCCCGTGGACAACCACAAAACCTTCCACAACGAGTATCGGGTGTTGTTGAACCTTTTGATCTGCGGAACCATAGCCACCTTGTCGTTCTACTTTTTGTACAATATCTTCACGATCCCAGACTTGCAGATCAACCTCATTTCTGCGTCGCTTTTGGGCTCTGTCACCACCTACTGCTTGGGGCTTTGTCTTTACGGGATCTTGTCGTCTAGCGGAACACTAATCGAATCTGTATTGATCTTTGCCTATATAGTCAAGTGCATCTACCAGACGTTCCCTGAGTTGATTGCCCTAACAAGCTCGCAATTCAACGAGTTGATTGCCATCACCACCATGAACTTTAAGAGCGAGATCGACAACAACATCAAGAACTTGAAAAACTACGATCTCAGCAGGAACTTTTTCTCCAACTTCTACCAGTTCAACTTCAAGAAATACTTGAGCTTCCTGTTGCTGGCAACCACCCAGGAGTCGATCAACAAGATCATTGAGAAGACGTTCAACGACGTGGCTGTGAGCGACTATTCAAACCTTGTCAACAATCTGAAGCTCTTCCTAAAGATGCTTGCCGTGAACCTCACCAACTCGTTTGTGTCGTTGCTTGTGTTTCTCAAGGACGCGTTGCAGCATCTCCACTTCACGCTTGTGATCAATCTTGCGTACCGGATCCTTGTGTTCTATGCAGCCACGCGGATCATTCCGGCGTTGAAGAACTCCATCAACAACCGGTCGTCCATGGTGGCCAAGGCGGCTGCGGAGGAGTTGCGGGGGCGCTACGGGTACCCCCAGGACCCCGAATCGGAGGAGGAAGGCGTGGCGGACGACCTTGCGGTGTCCGAAGCGATGTACAGCAAGGAGGAGGAGGAAGTGGAGCGGAAGTTGGACGAATTGGTGCTTGGGGAAGACTCGGACGACTCGGACGCCGAGGACTCGGACGAGGAGGACTACGAGGGGCCCGACCGAGTGAATTACTTCATCACGTCCAAGGATCACGTCGGCAATCTCTACACAAACGGCGAATACGACAAGTTCTCGCTTTCGTCGCTCTCTACAAGCGACATGGGCGGGAAGCTCACCACGATATGCCCGCTGGACAAGAGACCTGTGCGGAAGTCGAGGAGAAAAAGAAAGGCCGAGGAGACGAACGGGGGGCCCAAGCCGTTGAAGAAGCTCATGAAGACAAACACGGACCGCGAGGGCAATGGGCGGAAAGCGTTGCTGCGACATGCTGCGAGAAAGAGGAGCTACGACAACCGGCTCACCAAGTCTGCGATCGTGTACTCGTACTCTCCATGTATAATAATAGCGGTGTACACGAACTTGATGCTTTTGCAGAAGAACGCAATCGACCAGAACTTGATCATCTGGGGCTGGTGGCTTGCGGACAAGGAGAACTGGGTGATGGTGAACCAGATCCAGTTCTGGAACTGGCTCAACATGCTTGCGTTGCTTGGGTTGTACACGGTGGAGCTCCTCACGGAGTCTGTGAAATGAGCGGCGGGGAGATACTTGTGCTGTTTGCGAAGAAGTTAATAGTTTATTGTTTTGTTTTGTTTGATAGTTTTAATACCTTTGTTTTTAATGAGTTCTTGTCGATTGTGTTTGCGTGCACGTAGGGGGGGTCCCCATCAGGAAACTCGGCCGCCCCGTTTCCGCCGCCCAGGCGAAAAAATTTTTTCTTGCTCCCTGGAAACAAAACGAAAATAGAATTTGAAGATCAAATGAGATGTCGCCAAATTCAAAGCAGCGCCTGACCCCTCGCCATCCACGGAGCCATTCTAACTCTCCACTTTCGGGACATCCGCACTTGCGCTTTCTTGAGAACCCCCTGCCCTTTCCTGGCCACAGCCCCGCAACGCTGTCCACCCCCAAACCTCAATGAAGGCGTCGTGATCGCGACCCCGCATTTGCTGTCCCTAGATGAACGTGTCCCGCGCGTCCCCCAACATGCAGCCCATCGCCCCCTCGCCCGGCAAGCCCAAGAAGCCCGAGGCCAAACGCAAGCGGCCCCTGCCCGAGGCCAGCGACCCCCGCAAGGCGCCGCGCCCAGGGTCGCCCCTGGTGAAGGCGGAGGACGCCAAGCTGTTCATCCCCCTCCACTCGTCGGGCCACCGCCCGGTGACGTCGTGCACGCACTGCCGGCAGCACAAAATCAAGTGCAACGCCAGCGACAACTACCCGCGGCCCTGCCAGCGCTGCGAGAAGATGGGGTTGGGGTGCGAGATCGACCCGCAGTTCCGGCCCCGCAAGGGGTCGCAGATCCAGAGCTTGCGCAACGACGTCAACGAGTTGAAGGCCAAGCTCGAGTTGTTGCAGCGCAACGAGGTGTTGCTCACGCAGGCGCTCCAGGCGCGCGAGGAGCCCCACGCAGAGCCCGGCGCGGCCCACGTGCCCGTGCGCCACTCGCCGCTCGCGTACCCGTCGATCATCGCCAAGACGTTCCTCAAGGGCGACGCGGCGCTCCTCGACAGCTCTGCGCAGCCGCAGGCGTCGCCGCTGCGCAGCGCGTCGCCGTTGCCGCCGCTCCTCAACGACTCGGCGCCCACAAACGACACGGCGAAGCGGTTGCCGCCGTACCTCCAGCAGAGCGTGCGCGACAACGCCGAGGAGGCGGGGTCCCCCAGCGACGACGGGCAGGTGCTCCAGACGGAGTCCAACACCAGCAAGGTGCCGTTGATCGCCACGGTGGACACGCCGCACATCAAGGAGTTTGTCTTGGGCGACGTGCGGCTCGCGCTCGCCAAGGCCGAGGAGCTCCACGCGCGCTTTGTCAACGACTACTTGCCGTTCCTCCCGATCCTCACGTCGCGGTCCGCGGTGCAGCTCTACCTGCAGCTGCAGTTGCTCTTCTGGACGGTGTGCCTCACCGCGTGCCTCCTGGACCCCGAGCCGACGCTCTACAACCAGTTGGCGTCGCTCATCAAGCAGCTCGCGATCGAGACGTGCTGGATCCGCACCCCGCGGTCGACGCACATCGTCCAGGCGCTCTTGATCCTCAGCTGCTGGCCCCTCCCCAACCAGAAGGTCTTGGACGACTGCCTGTACCGCTTTGTGGGCCTCGCCAAGAACCTCGGCTTCCAGCTCGGGCTCCACCGCGGCAAGTTCATGAGCGAGTTCTCGCGCACCCAGGTGTCGCTTGTCAACGCCGAGAAGTGGCGCACCCGCACCTGGCTCGCGGTGTTCTTCAGCGAGCAGCTCTGGGCCAGCATCTTGGGGCTCCCGCCGTGCATCCAGACGGACTACCTCGTCGAGAGCGCCCGCCTCGACACGGGGCTCCCCAAGAACTTCCGCTGCCTCGTGTGCCTCAGCATCTTCCAGAGCAAGTTGATCAACATCATGGGCTCGTCGGTGACCAGCCCGGACGGGCTCATGCTTGCGCAGGACCGCGCAGGCGCCCTCAACATCCTCCTCCGCGAGCTCGAGCGCTTGGTGCACAAGTTGCGCGTCGACGACCCCATCACCGAGATGTACTACCTCTACGTGCGGCTCCTTGTGTGCGCGTTTGCGTTCCTCCCCGAAACCCCGCCCGAGGACCAGACCAAGTACGTCACCGTGGCGTACTACGCGGCCACGCGCATCGTCACGATCTTCCTGAAGCTCGTCGAGGGCAAGCAGCTCAGCGAGTACCCCGTGTACGTGCGCCACAGCGTCACCTTCGCCTGCTTTGCGTTGTTCAAGTTGCACTTGACCCCGCTCCTCTTGGACAAGTACGTCGACAGCGCGCGCCAGTCCATCGTCACGGTGCACCGCTTGTTCCGCAACATGTTGGCCCTGTGGAAGGACGTCGACAACGACATCCTGCGCACCGCAAAGGTGCTCGAGAAGCTCAACTACGTCATCCTCACCCAGCCGGCCATCTTTGCCGAGGGCGAGGGCATCATCAAGGGCAACCGCCTGCACTTGGCCAACTCGTTGTTCTACGACTTGGTGCTGAGCATCCACGAGGCGCGCCGCCGCAACTTGGCCCGCGACGCCGGCGCAGCCCCGCCGCAGCCCGCACCGCACGACCCCGCGCGCTTCCCCGAGGAGCGCCGCAAGTTGGTGCCCTTGCCCTTCTACAACCAGATCACCCGCGACAACTTCAAAACAATCACCTCCACCTCGCCCAACGGCACGACTGTGACCACCTTGGTGCCCACACAGAGCGCCATGTCCAACGCCCAGGCCAGCGCCATTGCCGCGGGCTTGCTGCGGCCCACGGAGATCAACGGCATCCCCTTGCCCTTGCTCGGGGCCACGGGGTCGCTCGACGCCCTCCGCGCCAAGGACGCCTCCTCCTCGTCCGTGACCGTCAGCAGCGCGAAAAACCGCGCAGACATCCCCGACAGCGGCCTGGACTACTCCAACTTCATCAACCAGCGGGGGGAGATGAACAACTTGCCCAACTTCTACTTGAAGCGCAACGGCGACATGGAGATGAACAACCGTCTGCGGCAGCGCCCGGTGATGCAGTTCCTGCCTTCGGGGTATCTCAACGAGGGCAGGCCGGGCATGTTTGACTACGAGGGGCAGAGCAGCGGGCAGGATGGCCAGAATGCCAGCGGCCGGGATGGCCAGAATGGCCAGAATAGCCAGAACGGCCAAAACGGCCAGAATAGCCAGACGCCCGCCAGCCCGAACGCAAATAACTACGACAATCTTTTTGGCGACTTCCTCCAGCAGCAGACTAACTGGACAGAGGGCAACGACGATTTTCTTGGATGGTTGGATGTCAACATGACCCCTGAGTTCTGACGGCATGTCTACGACTGTCTTACGATTGAATGCTAGTGTGCCTAATCCATGGATATGTATTTTACCAGACACCTGTAGGGCCTACACAAGTCAAAAAGCACCAGTATTAAACACCAGGGTAGAAGAATGAAAGATGATTCACACACTATATCGCCTCCTGTAGCACAATATAGTGCACGCCTAATCCATGGATTTGTACGCACCTACACATGTCAAAATAAAGCACCAGTATTAAAATTTGAGGGTAGAAGAATGAAAAAGATAATTTACATACTATATCGCTTCCTGTAGCAAGCTGCTTTCTATATAAGCCTCCTAATAAGCTCCGCTAGTTGCCCTTGTTTATCATGAGAGTCTTCTCGTCAACATCGTCATCCTCCTCCTCCTCCATATCGCTGCCGGACTTCTCCGTGGAGTCGGAAACACTCTCGTCGTCGCTGCGGATATCCTCCGCAGGATTCCCCACAAGCACCTTGTAAAGCACCTTGAGAATGAAATATAGCCACACAAGCGTGATCGCTTGCAACGCTCCCAAAAGAAGCACAAACATCCAGTAGTGCCCGTCGGTCACACATATCCCTTTGTCGGTGACAATCTTGTCGGGGCCCGTGTAGTCGCAGTACCCTGGCTTGAGAAGCACCTTGAATCTCGTGATCACAAAGTACAAGAGATAGTTGTACATCCCGTGTCTGAGGGCTATCCACGAAAAGAAAAAGATCAAAAACGTAAAGTCGCAGATGTAGGTGAACCCACAGTACTTCAAGATCTTGGCGTACACCAACCAGATGTCCACAAAGTCCATGATCGTCATGATAAAGTTCCCGATTCTCGTGAAATAGTAGTAGTACGATATGTACACCAAGCAGATTGTGATGATATGGTGCGAAAGCATCTGGTAGTGGTCCTTGCGTCGCTTCTCAATGTGCAAGGTGAACACCTGCGAGAACCAGTTCCCCAACTCCAAAAGATAGTACACCTTGGCCTCTTTGGTCATGTCGTGGTTGGGCCAGCCCACAAAAATCTGGTCAAAGTCGTTGAAGTACTGCGAGCTGTACAAGATCTTGAACCCCCAGAGAAACGACGACGCGTAGTAGATCGTGGCCCAGCTCAGCTCGGTGAATCTCTGGACGTCGCTGGGGCTTCTGAGGCGGATCACCCTGCAGAGCTGCCGCAAAATGCAGTCCATGACAAAGCTCCGGATGAACAACATCAACACCACACAGAACACAATGAAGTAGGTGTCGTTTTCGTGGACGGTATAGAGCCCGTCGCCGCTGGCGTTGGCGCCCTTGATCGTGAAGAACCGGCTTGCATACTCACGTGTGCTTGGGACGTAGTATGCCGCGGCTAGGGTTGCAAGAAGCGAGCCGGTAATGTAGATCTGCCCGTCCTCTATCAAGGTCAACACCTTGTTCCGCTCGGCCTTTTGTTTGGGAACCGGCAGCGCGTTCTGTTTGCGTCCACTCATGATGTGTGTGCGTTTGGTTGCTGTATACGATGCGATGCTGTGCGATTGCGTGGTCCTCTGGGGTTTGTGTAATGGTGAGGCTGAATATTCTTGAATGTAAAACACAAAAGTCGCTTCTTAGCTTTTCTGTTTTATTCAACTACAAATCTGAGACCCATGAAAAAAAAACTTAGCACGAAAAAACTCTACTCAAATCCACTGCAAATTCCAGCTGGGAATATCACACACCGGGCTAGAGTTACAGGGGGGGAAAAAAGAAGGCCACAACGATCGGCTTAGGCGGGGGTGGCCTAGACGTTGTTTGTGTCGGCTGCACTATCCACCGTAGAGGGTCCACCATAATGTGACACATCATGCGTTCCCCAGCACCTCCGGAATTAAACCGAGCACAAAGTGAGACACACCGGCAGGTGGAAAATTTTTTTTGGCCAGCTGCAAAACTCCGGAGCCACGTTCCAGGCGTATGACATTAAAACCAACGTCATTAGCTGTTGGCTTTGCAAGACGCAACCTCGCCAACTATTTCAGTCGCAAAATAAGTGCCTATCTCAGCCACAAGATCAGCCACGTAGTTTTATGGTTTGCACGTGTCTGGTGGGCTGAGCCAAGGGGGATCGACGCCTGCAAGAAATTAGGCCCAAAAGTGTGGGGGGAGGATTGGTAAGGGTCGTTCGGTGATTGGCGGGAGAGTGTAGCGAGGCTACTTGCTTGTAGGGGAAGATCAAGCGATATTGGTGCTCTCTTTGTGTTACGCTTGGCTACAGACTGCTGTATATACGGTGTATTTTGTGCTTCCTGCAGTTCACTACATGGGCTCGAAAATAAGTGATTGTCCGTACCTATGGGTATACCTTAATTTACAGGGAGCTGAATGTCCACAACAGTAGGTACCCTGGGAGAAAAATGCAGCTGTTTCCTGATGCAGCACTCCGGATTGCAAATCCTTCATGCGATGATTGGACGGGCAATGTCTGAACCCACTCACAGTTTAAAAGGCTTTCTAGAATGATGTCAAGCGTGGTGTGTGTTCTCCACAATGATCTGCTTGGCAAAGCTTATAAGCTGGGTTATATGAGTCTGCCCTTAAGGCAGCATTCGGTTGATGTCTGAACTCGCTACAATGATGTCTGGTCAGCTACAGTTAAACTTCAATCTTCTGCTTGACGAGGTGTCTGTATCCAATATATTCAAGTCAATGCATAGAGGCCCACTACAATGACATCAATCTCCCTTATTGACAATCTATTAAATCATATACATCTATTCCATTTGTATGCCAATCAAGTGTAAACACTCATAGAAGAATTGTCGCAGAAACACAGAGAACCATCACAAACAATCCCCAGATAGTCAATGCCAAACTCAAATATTTGAGCAACCGCTCGGTTTTGTAGTTGTTGACCTCTGGCGAGTTCCCAAGAAGTTTGTACCCAAACAAACCCGGCAAAATAAACGAGATTGCAGTGGATCCTGTAGCACCGACCAACGACAACACCAACGCAAAAGAGGTCAAGGAAATTGCCCCCAAATAGCCTCCTAAAAGCAAAAGAGATGTGATGATCACAAAGTCCCTATGAGGGAAAGGAACTACAGGAGGCTCAATTAGAGCTGAAGTCGAGGCACGTCTCACAGTATGAGAGCTATTTTCGTCCTCTTGACCCACAGCTGCTTCGTGGATCAAAGGCTCTTCTTCAATCAGCTTGGCCTTGATTCTCCGCGTCTCAATCAAAGTCTTCAAATAGAAGTAGATGTTGTTGACACTGAGACGGCATGGATGAAACATCAATGGATAGGTGAACGTCACCATAAACACAAGCGAGTATCTCCCAATTTTATTTAAGAGCGTGTTGTCAAACATTAGAATGATGTTCCCCTCTACATAGTTACCGAAAGTCACATACCCTGCAAGTCCCACGATAATAAACACCGAAGTGGCAAAGGCCAACGTCACACTTATAACCTTGTTTAGGTTTTTGAGCGACTTGTCCTTGGATTCGTTGATGATGGAGAACATATTTTGATGTCCAGTGTAGGCAAAGACAATGATTGAGAATGTAGAAAGCATCGATGATACGTTCAAAGGCTTGAAAACACTCACGGGACCCCGTAACTCTTCAGGAACATCCCCGGCCATACAATGTCCCACAACAAGAAGGAAGAGGTATGCTATGGACCCCAACCCCAATATCGAAGTGTACTTCAAGGAATCGAGATTTTTCAAGTAACAGAGGGGAACTATCAAGATAGTACTGGACAAGATCGCCCAGGTTCTCGCGAACAGCTCATGATTGACAAGAACTGGAAGCAAGTCACCAATGATCACCAAATAAGACACCTGAACCCCAAAGCATTGTAAGAAGATTGCGAAATCAAATAATACTGATAGTTTGGGGTAGGTGATGGAGCAGATTGCAAAAAAGGTGGCAGTTCCCGGAGCTAAGAACTGAGACGATTTTGCTTGCAAGTAAAGACCAAACCCTGAAGTTGCTGCTGCCAAAAGAATGATCACAATTCCAAAGAAGATGCTATCTGCGCGGAACGCAAATGGCATCGCCAACATCCCAGCCCCAACGATTGTTTTGCTGAGGTTGATGATGGATGATTTGGTGGTAGCCAAGGCTACCACCCCATTGTCAATGCTATCGCGCATACTAAGACGATAGCTGCTTCACACCGGCTATCAATTACACCTTGATGGCTGCTTGGTGGTTTATGCCAGGATGGAAGAAGTGTGCCTGTTATATCTCGTAATTACTCATCGTTTATTCCCGTTGTAGCTCTGTGTTATTTTTGTTTCTCTTTGAATTTTTCTCCCGTTTCGCTTTTGGACGCATTCGCCCTATTGTCACCAGGAATTGCGTTTTTTTTAGGCGGCTTACGGCCCTATAGGTGGCCCCTCTGGGCAGCCTAGAGCAGCCTGGAGCGCCAGGCCCCCTACGATCTGATTGAATATTGTTGCGTAGAACATCGTTAAATTAGTCCCTATAAAAGGGTGAATATATATTTATCTATACACCGTACAATAACCCTGGGAAAAGGCTTCTCACACCGCTGGCGCTTCTAGAGCTGCCTGGTAGGATCCATGTGTGGAAAATACCTCGTATTCCAACTGTCTCAAATCGGCAAACATGGGATTGATTTGGCTCAAATACTTATCGTAGAGCAAATCATTATCCATCAACTGTGGGTCGTCCGCCTTCTCGACATTGTTGAACAATTTGGTAATGTCCTGAATGAACTCGTGTACACACCTGTTGTACTTGAAGCTCTGGAATTTTGCAATAATGTCCCTGAACGACAACACCGCCTTGTTTATCGGGGTGAAGTTCAATAGTAGATCTCCGTTTTGGGAGTCAATCAGTAGGATGCTAGTTAGAACCGGCTTGATTAGCATCGTTACTGGGAAACATGCTTGTTCCATGGCGGACATGTCCAAAGAATAGGAGCTCAACATCACTTTTTGACGGTCTATCATCACCTCAGTCAAATCGATGAGTTTGTGTACATCGTTGTTGAGAACATTGTTCATTTTTATTCTGTTGATAGCATCGTATGCAGATTCCACCGTCGATAGGTTGAAGCTATCCACTGTTTTGATCAAAGGACCGGTTTTCCATTCTCTTTTCAATGCCCAGTATTTGCAAAAAGTCTGGGCGATTTTTTCTAGGTCCTTCTCCTTTTCGTTGTCGAACTCGTCAAACCTCAAAAACTTCAACAAGCTGATTATTTTTTCCATGAATATGTGCGGGGCGATCGGGGTTCCTTTTTTCGTTCTCCAGGAATTGACTGCGGAGACGCAATTGCTGCTGATTTCCAAATTTCCTTGCCTGTCGAGATGTACCTGTTTGTTTTCAAGCACATCGAAGGGTATATACCCATTGAACTCGATTTTCTGCCCATTTGGCAACTCAGTGATTAGCTGGCTTGAAGTTTTGTCATTACTAGCAGTAGGGGTCATTGGTGAGCCAGGAGGAAGGCTGTCGATACTGTCGTCGTCATCAAGCAACACTGCCACGTTGCCGCTTCCATTCAGCCCCCCGCTTTTATCCCAGCCCTGCAATTTTTTGTAGGTTTGGAGCATTTTAAAGTATTTACGAGTTTTGTGGATTCCAGCTTTGATATTGTGTGCTCTATACCATTCGTGCGGACAATGTCGATCGCAAAAGGCAGTCAAGTTGGCCTTATCCTGCAAGACCCCCTGCACTCCCCCATGCATCTTCATATACAACCCTGAACGCTTGGCACACGTCACATGGAACGCCTGGAAACAGTTCTTGTTGGCACACTGGATACAGGCGCCGTGCTTCTGTTTACAAATGTAACATCCAAGTTTCCATCGAGATTTGGGTATTCTGTCTATGCCATCAATCGTCTCCATGTAAATATGAGAGCGAATACTCAATTCAGGGATCCAGAGACCACAAATCAAGTGACTCCATTCTCCATTCTCGGTCTGTTTGAAGGCACCCGTGATCGATGAGCAAAACTGACACGAAATTGGCCTGTTTTTCATCTCCGTGCAGCGTCGACAAAGCCATTGGCCCTCTGGAATGAAAACAACTCCATAACATTCCTGATGGACCGCGATATTGCATCCGTCACAAAAAACAATCGCATTTTGGTTATTGCATTCACTATCATTGCACACAGCACAAGGCTGGTCGTTTTCTGGCGCCATTCCAATACCATCGTCAGACCCAAACTGCTCTACAAAACTCACCGCAAGCTGGTAGGCTGGACCATCGCCATCTTTGCTGAAAATGCCGTCGTGCGAGGATCCATTGAGATTATCAAAGGAGTCCCCGTCAGTGAGTTTTGGGATCCTTTTGGAAAGAAAATACCACTCTCTCTCAAGAAGACTCATTGCTAGCTCAAAAACCTCCAAGGGTATGAATTTCTGGCTGTTTTTGATTCTCTTGGAGTTCACGGTGCTCATGAAATAGTCATCCTGTTCGTCCATGTCATAGAGGCACGTGAACATCGAAAACCCTTTGTTTATTGGCTTCACGGCATCAGGCTTACTCGGGCTTTCGGCATTATGTTGCTTCATGGAATGGCTTGAAACGTTGGAAAACTCTTCACAGACATCAAACTCGAAAGACTCTACGTTTTTGTAGTCGTTGTCGCGAATGAGAAGTTTCAGAAGCGGCTTTGTCTCCCGGAAGTCTTTATGGAATCCGAAATACTGAATGACAGTTTTGAAAAACTCAGACTGAGAGTACTTGCAGAGATATTGTATCTTCAAGTCGGATTCAATCTCCTGGGTAGGTTGTGTGTTGCCCGCGTTAGACCCGTTACTGCTAGGCGCAATATGTTTACTATGTGGCGTCTGTTGGGGTCGTGATATCGAAACATCAGCATCGGGCAGGGGCGCTTTTGGCTTCATTTGTGGTAATGTTTTACGCAGAGCTTCTGGCAAAGCCTTTGGTAATTGGTTGAAGTTGTCTAGTGAAAAACCTGGTTTCTCGGACAAATAGGCACTGATGACGTTGAGTCTTGAGCTGTACTGAAAATTTGCTTTGAAAAACTGGTCATTTTGGAACGGGGAGGACCGGATTAAGGCCTCTAAAGATGGCCTGGTGATGAAATGGCCAGTGTAGAATTGAGTATCGAACCTGAGTTTATTATTAGCAGGCTTCTCAGGCCTCTGGAATTGCAAGTTCTCTAGGGGAACCGGTATTCCTTGGTTGTAATACTGTTCTCTATTGACGCAATTTTCCTCTTTTATTCCGGTGTATGAGGATAGTATATTGACTGTTTGAATTTTCTCGATGATTGACGAAGATGGCGACGATATCAAGGTGCTGGCTGATCTTCTGGATGAGGATGAAGAGGCCGAGGAGATGGAGGAGGGTGAGGGCGATGATTTTGGTTCATCGGGAGTAGCTATATCTTGAGTAGGGGCTGTCCTCTGAGGCGGCGCTATCTTCTCGTCGTCAATATAATTTACGAAGCGTTTCTTCTTGTTGAAATGGGTGAAAAAGTCGTCAAATTGCCATGTGTTTGAATCCGGCAACGATCTCTTTAATGGTGGTATCAATCTGAAAGAGCTTTTCAAGTCGTCTTTGTTCTTGGTGATGACTTTGCTATTGGCTGCAGCAATTTTCTCGTTGTATGATCTGCTTTCAAGGGCAGTATCTGAATAGTCGAGAAAGTCTTTGATTAGCAGACGTATAGCTGAACCGCTATGACTTGCCGGAAACCCTATGGATTTGATGACTTTATTCCGGTCAGCTGGACTCAAATACTCACATTTCTCGATTTTGTTGATAGTTCTGCTGAAAGGCCGTTGATTATGGTCTCCAATGGACTCCTCTGCATCATGAAATTCCTCGCTGTTGTCGTTGTTGATAGCTGCGCCCTTTGACAGCTCCTCGTTGCTAGACTTTATGATATATACATTCAACGGCTCCTCGATGTCAAGGTCTGGATAAAACACTTCGTATTCGGTTTCCTCTCTTGGCTTTTCCAAGTCGTACGCACTTATATTACTGGACGCTGTGGCAGCAGCAGTATCCGAGCGAGAACCGCGGTCTCGCTGAAGTGTTCGGGGTGCATCGATGGACGGACATCCACGTTTGTTTCTCGCGCGTTTTCGGCCCGAGTATCTTTGCTTCATATTTGCGCTAATGTTTTAAAGGAACAAGGCCGGCATCGATAGACACACGAAATTATTTGGCGGTGACAGACCGATCAAGAAATAAATGAAAATCCTCACAGATAGAAATAACTTGGTCTCAGAAGAAGAATAAAAACAAAGAGATAAAAAACACAAATGCTTTGGGCGGTATGCAGGTTGCAGGTCTGATGTTCGCGTGAAGGGCAGGAAACACACGTATCGGCGGATTATGAGTGTCTGACAGATGCTTTTTTGCCTGTATATTAATGGCCAATGCTCCAGCAGTTTTCGCCTTTTTCTGATAATTTTGTTTATTTTTCTAGATAGGTTTTAATTAATAATTAACTCAGACAAGTTTTGTAGGAAAAAACGCGCTGACAGATGATACGCGCTGGCGCTGGCATTTGGATGCATGTTTCTGCCTGATCAGGCAGAAATAAAATAAGTTCAGGGCTGGCGAGCACCGAGGGTATCACGTGCAATCCGGCAAAAAAAAAGAAGGTAAGTCTTGTACGAAACGCAACAGGAAGAAGGGACTCAAAAAAAAAAAAGAGTAATCGATCCATTTGCTAGGGAGAAGTAAGGACAAAAAAGAAGCTCATAGTCTCTTCGACACTCTTGCAAGACACAACGAATCAATTTCAGAGTCAGCACGGCACTGTCAATATATACTCAACCACTTGCTACGGGGACTTTTCGTTTCTTTTTTTTTGCACGATTGAGACGCCTTTTTTACAATCTGGTTTCTTTTTTACGGTCTTTTGCGGCGATCAGAGTAAGCACTTCAGAAACAGATTGTGAACTCAGAAATCCGGGGTGGACCCACTACACTGCACATAACAAGACACCAATGGACAATTACATAAACTACAGCGAGCCGGACGCTGGAAATGGCGGCAAGACTGGGTTCGACCTAGACAGCTACTTGAACCTTTCGCTCCATCAGGCCAGTAACGGAAATACGGGCTTACAGCTTGAAGGCGTCAACGGTGACACAATACAAGGCAGCGGCGGGGATGATGATGGCGGAGGCGGTCTACGAGGGGCTAAAACTTTGGTTTATGGCGAAGGAAACAATGGGATGATTAAGGAAGAAGACGAGCTCGATATTGTGAATTTGCTCAGTAGAAGCATCGACGCTCCCAATGCCGAGAGCGGAGACGAGTTTATGGCCTTTTTGAACGCAAACAATATTCTCGAAGGTGCCACCGATTCCAGCATCAACCCTAATACTAATATCAATGGTATCAACAATACCGGCAATACAATCAACGCCAACAATAACAGTTCTTACAACAATTACATCAACACCGGTGGCAGACTCAACAACAGCTCAGGAGACAGTAGCAGTGTTAGCAAAATCACCACACCTACCAATGACGGCAGTATCATTAACAGCAACAATCTTGGGAACGATTTGACTAGCTTCTTGAACACGCTGTATCTTTCCCCCAGCTTTGGGGCACAAGACAACACCGGCCTTGCGGCATCAGCAGGCACGCCTTTAAGTTTGTCTGTCAATAACATCGCCAACAACAACAAAAGCCGGCCAATGAGCACTAGCAACAACAAGAACATCAAGATTAACACCTCTGGAAACCACGGTATGATGTCCCCTGCCCTCAATGCTACATACTTTGGCAACAACAACAATCAGAATCTTGCTTTCTCGGCTTCTTCTTACGGAGAATCTTTAGATTACGGCTCTTTACGGTCGCCAACAACCTCGATTTCCTTGGCTCATTCAAACAGCAACAACACCCCTATGTCACCTTTGGTGCGATCTCCTAGTAACCAGATGTCAGTGCCGAAACTGGGGGTGGTGTTATCGAAAGAGGAGAAGCTAAAGAGACGTCGTGAGTTCCACAATGCGGTTGAGAGACGTAGACGTGATAACATCAAGGATAGAATCAAGGAGTTGGGGACTTTAGTGCCGGTTTCTATGTTGCATTATGACGAAAATGGGAAAGAGATCAAACCAAACAAAGCAACTATTTTGAGCAAGTCCGTGGAGTATATTATGAAATTAAAAGATGTTATTGAATGCCAAAAGGTTAGAAGAACCCAGATATTTCAGAAAATAACTGAGCTACGTCAGGCATCGTCTAGTTATTCTGCAAACAGCTAGGATAAATTGCTTGGCTAGATATTCAAGTACACCGTTATGAAGTTTTCACTATATGATACGCGGAGCTGATTTATGATTTTTAATGTTGACATTAGTCAATGTGTTGATTTTATGATTTTTTTTTTGTTTATAGGTCAGCAAAGTTGATTAATGATCTTTCTTTTTTGGTTTCATTGAGTGTATTGATTTCTAGCACATTTGAAAATAGGCTGACTACTCAGATCTCATACAGATTCAATTATATTGAAGCTTATAAAAGTGAAGCAGTTTTGGCAACGTAACAAGAACAGCAACTTTTACTACCGCAATAGATTTGACGTCATCACTCACGTCATGATATTCACGAGTGTGACTTTGTGAGTTATCATTGATTGCCCGTAGGCATTTATTTCTCTATCAAAAAGTTTTCAGAACTCTCTACAGAATGTTAGACTTACACTGCCAATATCCATTCCTGTCTTCAAAGGCTATAAAGAAATGTAGTAAATCGATGTTTGCTGGATAGAGTACGAGAAATAGTAGCCTTCAATTTTTTAAGCGGGTGATCTCGTGTACCTTACTCGAATTCATAAATGAGCGGATATAATGTAGCTGAATGCTGTCGATCTTCAGATAATTTATGATATCTTCTTGAGTTAAAACCATAAATAAGAATCAGAGATAATTTGTTCGGCATGTTCGTCGCAAGACATTACTTAATCCTCAGTTTTTTGTCTCAAGGTACACTCTTTGTCTGTGAGTTGACAAGCAATATGAAGGAGTGCAGTTTTGTGCGCCTTAATTTTTCTTATGCGGGGCTCCACAAAATTAAAAACACAACATGAACTCAAGCTAGCACAAATTTATGAATAATTAACGATCAACTACTAGGTCAAACTGAAGTTAACAAGCCGGATTGATTCATTTTCAACCTAGAGCTACTTGTTCAAGTACAATTAATAACAAGAAATGATTGAGATTGAAGAACTGACCACGGTGGAAGCAATAAGATGTCAAGAGCACATCACAATAACGGAGTCCGAGAGAGTCGATTTAACCAAGCCAGGACAGCTCCAGACAGTATCATCAGAGCCCTCGGTGGAGCAACCAACTTTCGAGACTGATGCCGCAATATTAATGTCGAACATAGACGAGGAAAGTTTCGAGGCCAAAATATTCTTGTACGCAACCAACCTGGTCGTCCGCGTCATACTTACACTGGTGATTATTGTGTTTCAGATTAGAGGGAGTCTTTTAGGACTGAGTAGATTAGTGTTCTGGGTTTCCAAACAGATACTCAGTATTCCCTTATACGCGGCGATTATATGTCTCAAATGTTGGGAGTTTGTTATAAAAGAAGTTTTCAGTTCGTATGAATTGCATCGCAGTGAAAGAATAATCAACAGCGTCTCTATTACAGTCGGATGTAACAATACTCAAAGACTCAGTTTGGGATTGCTACACACTCTCTACTGGAACGATTCTGATGCCCGTTTGGTTGATGAAAAAGCTGGCACTGGGACATTAAAAGTGGTGCGTGCTGAACTTTGAACATAGTAACCTTTGTCTAACTCGCTAGTTGATAATTCACCACTATATAGCATTGTATTTGCGGCTTTGATATTGTTTAAATAGGGCATAACCGAGTAGGCCCAATGTAAGCGTCATGAATCCATAGATTATAAACAAATCTCTAGTGCTTTCTCTCAGAAAGCAATTAACCTTCAAGTCCTGATAACGGACGCTGTCATCGGATTGGTCGTTGATGATAAGCTGGCAGGACAACTTGGTGCAGTACTGGCAATCATTTGTCTGATAGTCATAGTCCGGGAACTTGCTGCTAATCTTGTCCTTCTTTTCGTCATCAATCAAGAAAAGCATATACTGGTTAGAGTCTTTGGTGGATTCGCATCGACAAAATGAGGGTTCCGCAAGACATATCCGCGCAAGTATCGAGACAACAACAAAAAATAACACGCTCCTCATGTCTTACAAATGATAACGTTTTTATGTGGCTCTTAGATCTTACTCTGCAACCAAGTTATAGTTATACATGTGCTCACAAAGCAGCTACGGAAATACATCGCGTCAATTTAAAAAAAAAAAAAAATATGAAAATTGTGAAAGATGAACATCAAAGTCCAACCATTTCCAGGGAGACCTTCAGGGGTCTCAAACCAGTTACTAGTAAAAACCTAAGCTTCGGTGAATACAAAGACTCAACGGTAAAAATGAATTTCGACTTTAATCTGTGTACTGAAACAGTATAACTTTTGAAGATAGTAAAATTTAGCATGCAAGACTTACATTAATCAATGTTGAGCGAGCAATCGGTGTATCAGACCGTCGCTAGAAATAACAAGATAATAAGATGAATAGTGAGCTGGTTGACGTTTATTGTCCATGTCGTCTTTATATAAATGCATATATACTTCTTCGGCAGAAATCGACATTACAAACTGAGATATTAATGAGTAGACTTTATATTGTTTTGGGTAGGAGAGTTTCGTGTGCTGAAGAGCTTGTTTATTCATGTTTTTCCAAGATCTCTTTTAAGTTGGATTGATCTGGGTTAGTTCTGCCAACACGCAAAGATGGATCGTAGGCGAACTTCTTGTAGGTGAAGTAACAAGCAGATGCAATAGCAATACCACAAGCCAAGAACAATGGAGTCAATTCAACTGGGACATTGAGTTTAGATTTTTGGGCAGCATTGAAAGCTGGAGCAGTTCTTCTCATGGCCGAGAAACGGTTAGCTCTGAATTGTTGAATGTGAGTTGGGATCATTTTTGAAGTTGTGATTATTCGTCTAGTTTGCTGTGTGCTTGATGATGATAGAGACAGGCCTTATGTGCAACCTATGAACAAACAAGAAATTTTTGCTCATAATTTGTTTTTACTATTTTTCGTGCTTTTCTTTTGTGATTTTTGTCCCTCAGGAAAAAACTCGCCTGATTTGGGCACGTGATCATTTGAGTGTTCGAGTTGATGATTCAAATTTTGATTTTGCGTGTCGTGATTGGTCAGTTTCCAAATGAACTCGTAGTATGGCCCAGACTACAACTGAGGATTTGAAATCGTGACATTTATTCATCGGAACTACTTGTTGATGACGCGTCTTTAACTTTGTAGCCCTACCTTTCAAATCTTACTATTATCTCTCTATTATGGCTATCTTTATTTCAAAGCGGAGCCATGCAATCATAAAGATTCGAACTATTTTCATTGGAGGAATCTTTCAGTTTTCCTCATGTGTATTTGTATGCAACAATATGTATCTATGGTATTACTTACGCATTTCTACCTGTCAAACTCTTGCGTCGCCCTTGTGACAATATCCACAATATGAGCTCAACATCTATAAATTGTAAAACTTAGAATGCTACATGACTCAACTCAGATAAAAATAAAGGTATATAAGTATATTATTGAAGTGATAAGTTGATACTAAAGATTCAGTCAGCAGCATGCTTAGTGGGAATTGAATAATTTCTTAGCATATCCAAAGGCTTTCTTAGCGAATTGGTTGTTGCTATTTCCACCTTGCAGATTATTGTTGCTGTTGTTGTTATTGTTGTTGTTGTTGTTGTTATCTTTATTACTGTTGTTGTTGTTGAAGTCCATATCCAATCCAGTTCTGTTCTTGAGCTGCTTTTCAGCTTGGTCAATAGCTTGGTCTTGATAATTTGACATGTTACCGGATATAATATACTAAATGTGATAATTCGAGTGATAATTGACTTATAATCAGTGTTACAAATGAATAATAAGTAACTGGTATTAACTGCGATGAGTACAGCGATATTCCTTCCTATAAGCAAGTTTTTGTACTTTTGCACGGGGATCAACCCTTCTTTATATACTGTAAAAATGGATCAAGGGATAGCAACTATCAAAGATCTAGACTTCATGGAAATTTTAAAGTAGTTGAAGACAAGGGGATGCATTTGCCCAGTTGCACTAAGACTGTGTCAAATACTTGCCATAGCGATGTGTGTACATTTCCGCAGCACTGATAGAAGCGACAATCGACGCTTGTTGCTTTCTCTTATCTTGCCTGGTTTTCCTTTTTCTGTTTGCTATATACTAATCTTAGTAAAGAAGCCGAACAAGACCGTACACAAGTATATTTTCTTTGTGAATTCTTATATTTTTTTGTAGATGTCTTTACATCAAATTGATTCATACCGGTGTCGGTGTTTGATACCGCATCGACTCAAGGCCGAAACTCAGGGAAAGTATTGCTTAGCTACTAGCTATTGTAGACAGTTTGCTTGCCTAAGAGTTCTTAGACAGAGGGCTTTACTGACTCATAACCTTGTTGCTTCTTGCAATTATCAGGACACAAACGTTGAATGTTGCTCGTTTCATGTGCTGCCAGAGACAATAGTGCCGGTCTTTGCTGTAAGTTAGCGCATGTACAGGATTGCTATTTTAATAACCACGAACCACCTGAAAAAACGCATTGTGTAAGTGTAGTATTGGTAAATCAAAGCAAGCTACATGAAGTGTAATTGCGCGGGGAACGCGTTTCTTTTTCCTCTCTCCCTAGTGTGGTTTCTCGGCATACTGTAATAAATACCGATTTATCAACCGCAGAAGCTGTACAAAATTATATCAAATTCACAGTGATAACAAGCAACCACGATCAATGTCAACTATGTACTTATTTGACCATTCACTAATGCGAAATATGCTATTACGTGAGTAGGCCTGTATGTTATGTCATATCCCTATACAAACACTAATGGTACTTATTAATCCATTGATGTCCATACAGTTGCTTCATCAAGATGTCAAAACTAGTATCAAGCATAAAGTGAAGATAAATAACCATAGATACCATAGTTGATTATCGTGTATACATTTGCTTGAAGCAAAAAGAAATTTGTGTTTTTATGTTCAGATTGTGAAGAGTTAAAGCTTCTAGCTCAAGAGCGGGTACAGATTATTAACCACTTACACTTCCAATGTTTTCTCTATAACAGGATGGAATATTGAATTGTATGTTTCCGTCGTGGTTATTAGTGTCGTCTATAAGGCTAACGTTTGATCTATCAACAAGGTTTCACTCTAATGAATATCAACAGTGATAAGAGAAAGCAACAAGAGAATTTAAATTTCCATGATGAGAGCTTTAATGTACTCAAAGCTTAACCAACTAATGGCCATTGACGGTATCACCTTAAATAAGTTTGCATTGAGACCTTTATAGTATCCTTTAAACCCTTCCTTCTTTCCTATTGTGATCAACGCATTCATCACGGAAGTGTACTTGAACCCAAGCTCGTTGTTTCCCATGGTCAACACCTGGAACCGTCTCCTCAACAAGTCGAAGGGATAAGTCAATGTTTGTGCAATTCCCCCAGCAATAGCACCATTTGTTAAATTGATGAGGTTTTCTTGGCCGCTTGTTAAACCTGGGTATTTTTTGTGAACAAGCTCTTTGATGAATTCGTAAACTGCAAAGTTGATAGCCACGTACGGAGCGACTCCCAACACTGTAGGCCAGTAACCTCGGTAAAGGCCAAAAATACCGCCTTCTGTTCTGTAAACTTTGACCATTAACTGTCTCCAGTTGGGTGGCTTTTCAAGATGACTGTTGACTTTTGATTTCTTAAGCTTATCCAAGTTTTGTGCAGTTTGTATGGATAGTCTAGTTCGTATCAAATCCAACGGATACGTCACAAGAACACTGACCACACCCGCAGCAGCCCCAGAGCATAATCTTTCGCAAGTATTGAGTTGCCCATTATTGGTCCCAATGCTTCTCCGTTTAAGAATCTCAGTTTTGAGGTATTGAAATCCTAGGAACTGCACTGCCTGGTAAGGGAAGATTCTAATGCAATTTAGGCCATTACCACGAAATAGCCCGACAAACCCTTCCTCTTTCCACATGTTGTAGATTGTCGGTAAAATTCCTCTATAGTTATTGGATCCTGGCCCTTGAACTTGAAAGATGATTTTGGCTCGTTCAAATGGAGACACCGCAGTCCGGGATATCGCACCTGCGAACCCTCCTGCTATGAACGAAGCCACAAGATCCTGCTTGAGAAACCCCTTGAAGCCTAGCTGACTGGCTACTTCGGACATTTTAGTATCGCAGTGCTTTTCCTGTCAACAAGCTCCGCTTCTCTCTATATACCTATCCGAGAACTCTTCTAGATCTTGTTCGGTTTCATTTTCTCTTCCTGATTCTAAAAAAATTTTATTTTTCACTGAATTCTGCCTGCAGCTGTCGGGATTTCCTGGCGATGTCCACATAAATGTTGGTAAAAATTTGTGACGATTAATTGGATTAAACAGATCATGTACAAAGCGGCTAATTTGTCGCCAGCAGTTGCCTACGTTTTTTGAATTTATACCAGAGGATAAAAGTGTATTTCAGTGATTTATCAAGTGTCATACTTTTGCGAAAGGACGCATCATCCACAGGTATTCATGCTAGCCTGTTTGTTAAAGCCGAACACGGATCTACTTTTCGAGAAATATCCACAGGCAAAAATTTATAATGATCTGAACGTTAGCACAACTTCGTATGATACGTAATCTAATTTTATATAGATAGAAGGTGGCATGCTCTTTCTGTGTACGCTAGCGGTAGCGTAAAAAATATTTACAGTGATTCAAGGTCATTGAGGTTGTTATGTTGAGAATTGTAGATCAAAAGCATATTACGAAGATTGATCAGGTTTGACACTTGACTTCGATTCAAAAGCTTGGTACAGCAATCGCACAATCAGTTGATTTAGACGTTCCTGGGATCTAGTACACCTATTGTAGACTTGATGATATAGAAGTCCATGACGGTGAAGATAGAAGACACAAATTAGTACTCGTCAAGCTCGTGGTTCTCGAGATTTGCGTTGGTGAAAACCCCCGTAACCTCGTCAAACTCGTCCAAAGTCTGTATCAAAGAATTCCATTGGCCTATTGATTCAGGAGAGCTGTCCTCGATCTTGTACTCTGATTTTCCCACGTAGGTGATTCCCACTTTGTTGATATCAAATTTGCCCGACTGTTTTAGTTCATTGGCGACCTTTGCTGTATCTTCTGGTTTTGTGAACACCTCGAATATTGTCTGCACCTTGCTGCGCCCCTCTTCGTCCTCCACCTCTTTTTCGTAATAGTTGAAATCCTCGGCCCCAGCGTTGATGGCAACCTCAAAAATATCATCAGGAGTCTGTGCATCTTCTTCTACCTCCGCAGCCTCGCTGCTCTTCTTGCTGAAAGTTACTATTCCTAATCTGTCAAATTGGTATAGAGTTGGTGTTAAACTGCCTCCAAACTTTGTAAATGTTGATTTGATCAAAGATGCAGTCCGGTTTTTGTTGTCAGTCCATGCCTCAACCACAAACGAAGCCTGGGCGGGACCGATTCCCTCGTAGATGACCTGTTCAATTTTCTTCAGCTTGTCGTCGTCCAATCCACTACCTCTCTTGATGGCCTTCTCGATAACTCTCTTAGGCACGTTTTGCTTGGCAGCATTCTGCAATGTTGTAGCAAGACGAATGTTTTTTGAAGGGTCTGGACCACCCAACTTTGCGGCAATGTACAAACTCGTGGCAAACTTGTTGATGACCTTGTTCTTTGCTGCATCGTTTTTCATTTTGTCATGCTTGATAGTCGACCATTTGTTGTGTCCAGAACACACCAATGAGGAAGCATGGAGGCTTCTTATCCCCGATCTCTCGAAGCTGTTCACAAGGCCGGTACCAAAAACTTTCAATGACATTCTGGGATCAGCTTTGACGATCAAATTATCACTGCTGTGGCTGTTTCGATATATAGATAGCTTTGGCTCTGACCCCACTGAGAAAAATTTTTTGGCTTTTGTTTCTGCTTTAGTTTTGAAATTTTATAGTCTCTGATTTTTTTCAGCAGACCATGTTTAACTTTTCTTATTGACCCATGAGATCGACACTTGAAATAAAAACACAACACTACAAGAATATGAGTTGACCAAAGCAAGATGCGTTCAATACAAAAAAAATAATCAAAACTAACAGGACTATGTATATAGACGAGAGGTTCTATGTGTGCAATTAGGCAGGCAGGCGTTGTTTCTTTTTTATGAAATACCATGTGAATGGATTTATGTGAGATTGGAGACTAAAGATTGTGAAGAACAAGATGTGATCGTAATATCACTCGCCAAAAAGACGTTTGACTCTTCTAAGAACAGAATCCTTTTCTGGGTCGTATGCGTGTTCCTTGGAAGGAATTTCCAACACCGCAGGGAACGCAGCGGTGAAATCTTCCACTTTGAATCTGATGCGCTCAGCCAAGTGCTGATTGATGAGTAGAATAGCTATATCTTTGCGGTTGAGCGTGAAGTTATCAAAAGCCTCGCTAAGCTGCTCATCTGTGGTCTTTGCACCCACCAATGTGAAGTTTTTTTGATTGTAACTTTCAGCAGCCTCGTTATCTATTTGCCCTACACCCGCAAGCAACATCCCGGTGACAGTATCCTCATCGCCGATCACCGCTATCAATGTTCGTTTCTTTGCGTCTTCGTGACTCATTGTATGTTGTACGCTATCTTTGATGGTGCTAATAACCTTTTTCCCCTTTCCAGCTGCGATTGATTATGCAAGCTGTCTCTTTCACAATCTTCTTATCAACACCTTACCTTGCCGCAGTTTGTCTTTTTCCAGTCTGGCTTTTCATTTTTCGGTCAAGAAATAGCTGGTACTATCACGTGATCCACACGTTGTGTGAAAACGATGCTAAACACAGTCATCATAATTATTGTCAATGAGTCTATGAGTGATGTCTGGATAGATGTGCTTGTTTCATTCACTTTTGCAAACCCTAGTAACTTCTGACGGTATCGTTCATTCAATCACACATGTTATTTCCTACTTTTATTGCATAGCTTTTCCTAATTGTAGCTTCGATTTAAGACAAGGCCGTAGGAACAATACATTAAACGGCTGGTTGCCAGAATATTTCCTTTGTAATTTGAAATAGTAATCATAGTTAGCGTCTAATGATGTATAACGTTTATCATGGTATTTACTCGGTCTTGGTGGTCTCTTCAACATTGCTTAACTCACCCTTTTCCTCATCGGCAACCTCCGGTTGTTCTTCTTTAGCAACCTTTGACTGGTGTTCATCAACCCTTGATTCTTCTTTTGCTTTCTCAACAGCTTTTTCTGGCTCGCTGCTTACATTTTCAGCAGTAATTGGCTCTTCTCTTGCCTGCTTTGCTTTCTTGACAACCTCCTTTGGATCTTCTTTGGCCTTATTAATCTCCTTATCAACTGTCTTTGTCTCTTCCTTCATTTCAACCTTTGGTTTTTCCTTCAATTCAGTTCTTTTTGGCTCTTGCTTTACTTCCTCTGTCTTAACTGCCTCTTGCTTCACTTCAGCAGCCTCTATTGCTGTCTCAACCACCTTCTTTGGTTCGTCTTTCTTTGGCTCTTCTTTTGACTCTTCTTTATTTGGTTCTTCTTTTGGTTCTTCTTTTGGTTCTTTATTTGGTTCTTCTTTTGGTTCTTCTTTTGGTTCTTCTTTTGGTTCTTCTTTTGGTTCTTCTTTTGGTTCTTCTTTTGGTTCTTCTTTTGGTTCTTCTTTTGGTTCTTCTTTTGGTTCTTCTTTTGGTTCTTCTTTTGGTTCTTCTTTTGGTTCTTCTTTTGGTTCTTCCTTTGGTTCTTCTTTTGGTTCTTCTTTTGGTTCTTCCTTTGGTTCTTCCTTTGGTTCTTCCTTTGGTTCTTCCTTTGGTTCTTCCTTAGGTTCTTCCTTCTTTAGTTCTTCCTTCTTTGGCTCCTCGACCTTATCTGGCTCTTCTGTCACCCTGATCTTTGGAGTCTTTTGAAGCGAGAGCTTCTCCAACTTATCGGCTGTTTCCTCTATGGTTTTCTCGTCCGCAGGCTTCACGACCGTGGCTTTCTCTACCGGTTTGGCGATATCCGATGTTGACTCATTCAATTTGACTTCGTCAAACTTCTCCTCGCTTTCAGTCACTTTTGGAGTGGGTTTTGGCGTTTCTGGCGTCTTGGTGCTGTCCTTGTGAGTGATTTTGTGCTTCATTATCAAATCTGGGTTCGCATCAAGATAGAAAACTCTCACCCCAATGATTTTATTGCTTTCCTTGCATGCATTCAACCATTCGGGTCTGACAACAGGAATATTGCTATCGACTGCCCTTTTCCATTGTGGCCCCTTAGCTAACGTGCACACAAAATGTGTGGTGTCAACCCGGACTTCAGTTTGTAATGGCTTGGCTCCAATATCAACTAAAAGCTGTTCTAAATCCTCTTTGGTGAATTGTTCTTGCAGCCAGTCGATTTCACCAAGACAGACCGTTATTCCTGAAAGGTCGTTCATCTTGTGAGTCTTCAACTTGACCTCGTTAGAAAAGAGCACACCGGCAGTGGTTGTGAGACACAATTGAAACCGGAAACTTGTGTCGATTGGCAATCCTGAAAGTTTGGTAGTGGTGTTAATCAAAGGGTTCGGAATCTGGCCAAGTTTGACCCCATTTTTGTAAAGGGTCAAGTGCTTGATCGATGCAGTAGCCAATTCTAAAGGATTCCACTCTAGAACACAAGATGTCTGGGTGACATTACGGATTTTCAACACAGGAGGTTCTGGAGCTTTAACTCCAAAAGTGTCCAATATTTCCTTCTGAATCTTCGCAAACGCCTGCTTCTCCTTAGACTCGTTTTCTTTGTCCTGGTCGCATCTGATTTTTATTATTGATCCCGCTTGCACTCCGTCTGGAAGCAATATTGTAGGGAACTCTATCAAGTGGTGATCTTTGGTTAGTAGCAATGCGAGAGACGCGTCGAGTTTTCCGACCGTAAGCGACACTTCAACCATTTTCTCTGTGTTTGGTGGCTAAGTAATGTTCGAATTATGCTTGTAAATGCCTCCTTGATAGTCGCAACGTCACCGTGGTTCTCAGATCGTTTGTCTCGTTGTTATTTTCGCATTTTTGTTGTTCAGATTGACTGTGTTAGAATTGTTGACGTTTTTTCCCTGCAAAATACCGACACGTGATAAATGCAGTCAGCGCTCATGTGCGCCACTTTTTATCTGCGGCAGGCTTACCGTACTATATTTTTCTCAGCGAGGTCTTCGGGTATAATGCTGGATCGTGGCATTGGAGCATGAAGGGCATGATTGAACCGGTGGTAAGAAATAATAGCAAGAACGTACAGTACATTTATTTATCCCATATACGTATACAAACTTTCATGCAAGGTTCTAGTTAGCGTTACAAAAGCCGAATATAACTCATTATAGATCAAACTGGCCGTTGTCTGACCAATACCAAGCAAGAAAGACTAAGTGAAAGCTCATCACGAACGAAAAATGTCATCATGGCAAGATCTTATTAATAAAAAGAACAACGAGGTCAACAGGCTCAACCTGCAGCGCAGGGCTCCCACTAATAGAGTATCTTTTCTAACTCCCGACTCACCCCAGGTAGCACGTAATCCTGATAGTCGCAGTAGTGGCAGACATAAGGTGCGATTGGATCCAGGGTGCTCCCCGTTAGACTGGGCAGCTTTGAAAAGCTCGGGAAAAGATCTTCGTCTGATAGATCCGCGTGATTTCCCGTTGAAAGTGACCCAAGAGCTCTTGAAGCAGCACAATACGCAAGATGATTGCTGGACTGTGATACAAGGTAAGGTGTACAACATCACGCCGTACATGAGGTTTCATCCAGGGGGTGTGGACCAGCTCATGAAGTGTGCCGGAAGGGACGGAACGCAACTATTTAACAAGTACCATCCGTGGGTTAACGCGGATCGCATATTGGACGGCTGTATGGTAGGTTTCTACGTCAAATGATACATTTAATATAAATTGATCTAACGAAATACATATTCCTATTATTATACGCGTTTACAATAGCCTGTTTTTTTCAGTGGACAATCTCAACGGTAAGCTTCTTTCTCCTCGTTAGACAATTGCTGCCATTTGTTACCAGCCAATTTGAAAATTCCTCCCTTTTCATCCCCGGTGTACTCCTTGGAAAGCGAGTCGTAGTTTTCCTTGCAGAACTTAGCGAAGCTTGTGACCTTTGGCTGAGGCAACGATTTCTCGTATTCTTTCTTTTTGGCCAAGTAGTTGTCAAGAGACTCTTTGGCTCTGGTTTGATAGACCGACTTCTCAATGTCAGGCAAATCCCTCCAGTTTTTGGCAATGGTTTTGATGACTGCTGTAACAGACTCGTTTGGATGAGCAGCCTTGACGGTATGGAAGGTATCCTTGATGAACAAAACGTATGAAGAGTAGCGTGGAGGGACATGTTTCTTCAATTCCGTTCTTTTCTTCTTACGAACATCGGCTCTCTTTGCAAGCTTGGCCTCTTCAGCTAATTTTTCCTTTTGGTCTTCAGGAAGCTTGGCAAACTCGCTGGTTATGTACTTTTGAAGCGCAGACTGCGAAGTGAATTTCTCTTTGCGCAAATCTTCGATGATTGAGTTGGCGTACAAAGATCTAGCACTTACAACAGGGAACTTTGAAACTTTTATGGCAGGCTTCTTCTTTGGAGCTGCAACCTTCTTCTCAGCCTTTTTGCTGCTTTTGGCTTTTGCGGCTGTCTTTTTCGACGCAGCATTTGCCTTTGCGGCAGGTTTCTTAGCTACAGCTTTTTTTTTTGAGGCAGCTTTTGCGGCAGAAGCGGATTCCTTGAAGCAGTTCGAATTAACTGAGAAGTGTTGCTGACTGATCAATTGCAAAGGCAATTGACTTAAAACGCCAGGAAAAGCCGATTTACCGTAAAGTTTGTAGCTGTTCAACCCTTTGATCGGGGTGAACAATTTGACGCTGGATTTCCAAAACATGTTGCTATTGAGATTTGGTCAAGTGTGTAGAACGAGAGTCTTGAAGGATAGAAAACACAAAAATGTACAATCTCAGAGTAACTGACGAGTTATCGTTTTTATTTTGCGATGAAATTGACACTGCTTTGAGAAGATAATGCTTGAAAGCGTGCAATTGTTTACTTATTTTTGATATTTTGTATTCGATGTATTTTTCCCTATTTTGGAATGCAAATGTGCGATTGGTCGTGGTTATGGTGCGATGTCCTGGTGGTATGTCATAGGTCACTCGAGTATTGGAGAAATGTGAAAGACAAACCTACAAAGAGATGCGAGTTATGAGTTATGAGTGGTGTAGATTGCAGCCAAGAAGGGCTATTACCTCGATAGTGTTTGGCGATTATTCCCGATGTCACTTGTCTTCAGGGAGGCGCTTTTTTGGTTGTTCCATCTTTTGAAGGGCTGCGCGGACAAAAAATAACCAGAAAAGATAAATATCACATGATATTGTAGTGGTGCTATTGTACTGTAAGTTACAATTTGTAACTAATTTGTAACTGCACTTTTACCAAGACTATTAGTAGCAAAATTGTCATATCGAGAGTGATGCCATTTTCGAAATAGAGAGCAGTTGCAAGTGCTGCTTTCGTAGCGTTACTAATAAATTGCTGCTATTGGCAGTCTTGCTCATACCGTTACTATCTACTATTTTCTCTTCATCTCGTGTACAAGCGCATATATTATTGTTTTCACTATTGCTTGTACTGATGCTGTTGTCTGGATCACTGCATTGCTTTTTTGTTACCACTATAGACATGTCTACTAATGTAATGTAACAAAACCCAGCTCCGAATATACTAGTTTCGCCTGTTTACTGCTATTAAGTTCATCAGCCTACACTTGCTATGAAAATTTTATTCATTTTAAACGTCTACTTCGTAGTTTTGATACCTCTATCGAAATAACTCCCAGTCACCCATACCACGTGTAAGCGCTCCAAACCGAATTGCTATCCTCATCCATCAGTAACTATCAACAATATTGTGCACCTGAGCTTGTCACATTTCTGCCTACAGCGACATACAGCAGCCTACATGTAGATTTTCGCTAAGACTTTATCAAAATGTTATTTGAAACCATTTTAGGGCTAAAACTTGATCTTCTCACCGTCACCTTTTCAGGGCTTTTTCATTTCACTGTCACATCTCACGTGCTTGCTATCAGCTGGAGAGTTTTTTCCTAGTATTTTTTCTCAACTAAGCTCCAGTAAAGCGTATAGCCCGGAAAAGTAGTGCTAAAGAAAAATAAATAAATTCCCCAATCAGAAATTACCCTCTCGTCTGGAGAGAAAAAATTTTTTACGGGTTGAGTAGCAGAGAAGAAATCGCAGGCTAAAAAAGTATGCCAAAATATTGAGCACACTACAGCTTTTTTCTGATTTTGTCTACTCTGAATGATGAAGTTTTTGAAAAATAAAAATTTTATTATAGAAATTTTTTTTATATTGAATTTATCTTCCTCTTGTATTCATTACTATCTTTCAGTATACTCAATCAGCAAGATAAACTAACCACATAAGAACAAATTCAAAATGGCTGTCGGTAAGAATAAGAAATTGTCCAAGGGAAAGCAAGGTATCAAGAAGAGAGTTGTTGATCCATTCACCAGAAAGGACTGGTACGATATCAAAGCTCCATCCACTTTCGAGAACAGAAACGTTGGAAAGACTTTAATCAACAGAACCACCGGTTTGAAGAACGCTTCCGATGGTTTGAAAGGACGTATCTTCGAAGTCTCTTTGGCTGACTTGCAAGGTCAAGAAGACTACTCTTACAGAAAAGTCAAGTTGAGAGTTGACGAAGTTCAAGGTAAAAACTTGTTGACCAACTTCCACGGTTTGGACTTCACTTCTGACAAGATCAGATCTTTAGTCAAGAAGAACCAAACTTTGATTGAAGCTAATGTCACTGCCAAGACCTCTGATGACTACGTTGTTAGATTGTTCTTGATTGCTTTCACCAAGCGTCAAGCCAACCAAACCAAGAAGACTTCTTACGCTCAATCTTCCCAAATCAGAGCCGTTAGAAAGAAGGCTACTGAAATCATTACCAAAGAGGTTCAAAGCTCCACCTTGACTCAATTAACCTCTAAATTGATCCCAGAAGTTATTGGCCGTGAAATTGAAAAATCCACTCAATCTATCTTCCCATTGCAAAACGTTCACATCAGAAAAGTCAAATTATTGAAACAACCAAAGTTCGATTTGGGTTCTTTGTTGGCTTTGCACGGTGAGGGTTCCGGTGAAGAAAAGGGCAAAAAAGTTGGTGGATTCAAGGATGTTGTTTTGGAAGCTGTCTAAACACTCTCAAATATTAGTTACAAGATCAATACATATTGATATGATAATCATATAGTATAATTGTAAAATGTCGTTTAGGATATAATGCGATGACTTGCATCAGCGAGGGGTGTTCTAAGTTTGAACTGTGCAGCCAGTTTTGTAATATTATGTGTCAATAGATACTAATTTCTTTCTTACTGTAATTTGAAGCTAGACGATTGATCTATTAATTTATGGGTGTCAAAATCGAGAGCGGCTTTACTCTGTCGCAACTCAACAGAAGAGCAATGAATCGGCGATAGTCTCCGAGTGTGATGGCAAATTAAATACCTTAAAGTTTGCAGATATTTACCGGATGAAGTTCATGTATGTCAACAAGTTATATGGGTTTCAGTACCTCGGTGTCGCAATGATTGAAGCTTTACAAACACAAAACGAAGAGTTTGATTTAACGAAGATCTCAGACTTCGTATTATAAGCGGTTGCTGCGTGCAGTTGTACTTGTATTCATATCAAAAGATGATATATCACATATATGTGAACTGTAATGGAACTTATTATTCGACAGTTCACCTCAAAAGCAGGTCGCACAATCATCTAAATAGTAGGCCTCCCTCTGAATTCTGTTCAAAGTACAAGATGGCTCTGCAGAATGCCAGAATACTCTTCAGCCAGTTGCGCGAATATCAACAAGCACCTGTTATGAAAGTGAGTAGCTCGAGAAGTTTGTCATAGCTACCGAACCCTAACAGATGTATACATATTGATGAATATATATTGTGCTTATAAGAAATTCCAGATCAAAGACAGACAAAAACGTAAAGATAACACAGAGCAGCAACGATGACGAAAATAGATTGATAAATATTGATGTAAGTAAATATGATATACGTGAAAAGAGCTCTGCACCACACTGCTCATAAAACAACATTCTTGGCCAATTTCTTCTTGTACTCTAAGATAGAAGCATTCCACTTGGTGGCCTTCTTATTCTCAATGACGAAAATATCATCAGCAACCTTGTCCAACAATCTGAAATCGTGGGAAACAACCACGACACCCCCATTGAATGCCTTGATAGCGTCTGCCAAAGAATCGATGGTTGGAATATCCAAACCGTTCGTAGGCTCATCCAACAAAATAACATTAGGAGCCTCAAGAGCCAAGAGAGCAAACACAACTCTGGATCTTTGACCCTCAGACAAAGTTGCCATTTGAGCGGTTTGCTGTTCGCCGGTAAGACCGTATCTTCCCAACTGTTGTCTCCAGTACTGGAAATCTTGAGATATAGACGAGAACTTGTCACGCACAAACTCCAATGGAGTCTTGGTCAAATCCAACTGATCGGCAGAATGTTGCGAGTAAACACCCAATTTGATGTGAGTATGCTTGGAAACTCTACCACCCTGAGGCTGTAATTGACCAGTCATCAACTTCAACAAGGTGGATTTTCCAATACCGTTAGGCCCAACAAGAGCAACTCTAGAATCCATATCAACACCAAAACTCATGTGTTCGTAAAGACGGTTCTCGACAGTTCCGTCATATGAGAACGAGATATCATCGAAAGACAACACTGGAGGTGGCAACTTCTCAACCTCTGGGAATCTGAAGGAGAAAACCCTGTCAGGCACCACCTTTTCAATCAAACCATCGGCCTCCATTTTGTCCAAAATCTTTTGTCTGGACTTGGCTTGTCTGACCAAGTTGGCGTAAGTACCAGCAGAAGCAATGAACTTCTTGATGTGGGTGATTTCATCCTGCTGCTTTGCGTATTGTTTCATTTGGTTGGTTTCCAATTCGGTTCTGGTCTTAACATAGGTATCATAGTTACCACCGTATTGAGTCAAGACCTTGAGTCTCATATCAATCATGTTGCTACAGACACCGTTCAAGAAATCCTGAGAGTGGGAGACAAGCACCAAAATACGGTCAAATCTCTTTAAGTACTCTTCCAACCAGACACATGCTTCCAAATCCAAATGTGCGGTAGGGTCATCAAGCAACAATAACGTTGGCTTCACGAAAAGAGCCTTGGCCAAGGCAACTCTCATTCTCCAACCACCAGACATATCCTTTGTCTTCTTGGTTATCGTGTTTTTGTTGAACCCCAAACCAGTAAGGATAATAGAAGCTCTGGACTCAAACGTGGATGGGTCCATCTCATCAATCTTTTCGTAAAGACCGTCCAAGATAGGGGATTCTGGTCCCTCGTCTTCAATGATTTTCTCAACCAAATCTTCCAATCTCTTCAACTCAGCCTCGGCCTCTCTGACAACGTAGTCCAAGGCTGAGAACTCGGTTGGGCCAGCAGGCTCGTTCAACAAGTAGATGTCGATAGCTTCTGGAATTGGGAACTCTCTGGCAGCGAGGGCTCTTAAAAGGGTGGATTTACCACAACCATTGGCCCCTAACAAACCATATCTTCTACCATAATTCAATTCCAACGTGGAGTCCTGAATCAAAACCTTACCGTGGAACAACAATGAGACTGAGGACAATTTGATATCTCTTGAGGTTTTCAATGAGTCCAACACACCTGTCACCACACGGTCAGAGATACCGTCTTTGTCGGTTTGCAACTTCAATTTCTCAATTTCTTCTGTGATTGCTTCAGCATCGTCTTTCTTAGAGCCTCTCTCCTTCTTAGGCTTTTTGCCCGAAGCAGCTCTCTTAGCTTCTCTCTTAGCTTTGGATGCAGATACCATTTTGTTTCGCCGTTCGATTTATTTTATAATTTCAGCCGGTGATACTATGAAGAGTTATGAAGAATTCGATTCAAGCGTTACCTCTCCCTTTCAAAAGCTCAGAAGGAAGGCAAAGATCAAGAATTCCGCAAATTTTGTTAAGTAAAATTTTTTTTTTGATCGGCCTAATGTTATACTAATAGATTAAAAAAATTTTTCTGTAGGGCTAGCCACATGGCATTTACCCGGACATCCTTATCACGTGCTAAAAGGGATGACATGGATTGAGAATATTCTGGAGGATTCTGGAGTTTGAAACGCCGACTCAAGAAGCTATCTATGGGTACAAGGATACACCCTCTTGTCCTGTGTGGCTGAATAGAGTGGGTGAGTTGTGTTACTGCATAATACTTTCGGGGACAATATCTTTTCAAAGGTAGATCCTTCGAGCAAGAGACATTAAAAAGTTTCAGTGGCATTCAACCGTATGAACGGCTCCTCCGATAAAAGAAAAGCAAATTTTTATCATGTAACGGCTTGGGCTGAAAAATGAGATGAGCTGATTGATCACGATGATATCCTCTCGAAAGGCTTGTAGATCAAAGAAATGGATCACAAAATAATACAAAATGGTTTCAACGCAGGATAGGATCAATAAATTCAAGAGCTTGAAAGTAAAGAGACGAGATGCTGAATACGCCAACACAAAAGAGTTGACGCGAGAGTATCAAAAAAACAAGACAAACCCCAACCAGCTCAACCACTTGGCAAAGAGCAAGTCGCAGGCGAAGCCCGACTTGTTAGTTCAGGACGGCGAGAAGAAGCAGTCAAGAACTGATAGAATGAAACTTTGGAATTACTCTTTAGAGGACAACGAAAAGTGGGAGGCTAAGCTTCGGGAGAAGGCCCAGAATCGCAAAGACGCTAACATTTTGGATTACAGCCATCTTGCCGAAAAGTCATACGTCAAACAAATAAAAGAGCTCAACAAAGTGAACACGAAAAAGGACGGCGATGTATCAAATATTGCAGCAGAAGATCTGGGGACATATTCCTTCGATCATCAGCCTACAAGAGAGGAAGTCCAGATGTTGGTGAAGACCATGGGAGAGACCGAAAATAGGAAGTTCAAGAAAACGAGGAAGAATCAAGCTAATGCCAAGTCGCTGCTTTTCATCAACAATAAGAATAAGCAGTTCAATGAGAAGTTGAATCGACAGTATGATAAATACACTAAGGATCATAAGGATACTAAGGATAATTTGGAGAGAAATACGTTATAGACTGATTTTTGATTACCTATAGAATCATTTTCTGGCAGGTACAATATGTACACTGCAGTAGCACAACAGTTATATTTCTCCCAATATTAGGGCAAGATTTTTAACAAGATTAATATATGATTTAAGAAGATTTTAGTTTCGTAATAGCAATCAAAAGTCATGCCTGTAGGGTGGAATTTGAACCCACGATCACTAGCATTGGCAAGAGTGGATAACCCAATCTTTGAGCTACGCATAGATAGAATTGATCACTTGAGTTGAATGCTCCGCAGATTTGGTAGACTATTTTACTCCTGTCAAACATTAGTTGACAGATCACGAGCACGGAAGAAGAAAGAAATTTGGACGTCCTTGGGAGCCTGTACAAGAATTAGTATTCGGATCCTGCGGTGGTGCTTTAGCACTATGGTATTCCATCCCCATATGGGGCCTGTCTATTCCATGCTTGGCGGTACCTTACGTGGCACAACTTTCATAGAGCTTGAATTCTTTTCCACATGAACTTATACAGAGAGTGAAAATGTGTGGAGTGTGGCGGCAGTGGCGGAAAAAAGAACTGAGGCGGTGTATCCCGGCGCACGTGCCGTCTCTGCAAGCTTATGACGCCAAAATGAAGAAAAGGCATTAATGACTGAATTTTACATGTTGCGACAAAAGAAAAGAGAGAATAAACGGGAAATAAAAAAAATCCCGATTTGAGATAATTAATAAGATAGTGGAGAGAATCGAAGTATACCAAGTTGATTATCGCAAGACCAATGAGCCCACTTTCAAGAAGAACGCACGCATTATCCATTTTATCGAACAAAGAACACCTTTACGGCTCTCCTATATTTTTCGCTAGACTAGACTAACCGCAAACAACGAATATGGTGGTGACACGCATAAAGATTGGAGTTCAAAATCCAGGCACCGGCAAAGCCGCAATAAACAAGGCAAATGATTGCAAAGAGACTCTTCAGCATCTGAAGATAAACAGTGCTAACCCTGCAAAGCTAGAGGAGAACGATATTGCTATTGACATTGATTTCGATGGTTGGGAGACTGACCTATCTAAAGAACAGACTCAATCAGATTCAGTAGGCGATGCTGACGACAGCACCAGCTTCAATGACGAGGATGACGGAGAGGACGAGAGTGAGGAGGATGATGATGCAGAAGACGAGGAGAAGGCCAAAGACCAACACAACAACAGGGCCAGTTTCGACTTTAGCTATGACAATCTTGCAAAATATCTTCACAATAATATGCGATACCAGGATGGCGAGAATTCAAGCTATTACGGAAACCATGAACTCAACTCAAAGACCTTACAAGAAAAACACGGCGACAAGGTACGACATTTGCAGGAAAAACTTGAAACGCTCTCTTTTGGTATATCTGATCATGACTCAGTCAATATCGACAACAATCCAATCTTTGTGTCTTTTCAAAATCCGCAGAAAATATTCAATGAAGAGCAAGACACCCCTTCGTGGAACGTAAGTGAAACCGACCAAGACTCTCATGATGATAATTACAAGAGTGAGTCTTCGGCAACCTCGTCCGATTCTTCAGAGTGCCCCTCCTCATGCACGCAACATGCGTGGCATTCTTCCAGTGCCTTGCCCGTAATGATGCATCATCTGTCACGAAAGGTGAAATTTGCATCTAATGTTTCTGTGATTGGTATCAGCGAGTACGATGGCACCGAGGATCCTGATCAGAAGACAATGCATGAAATATGCTTGGAGAGAAGAAACTTGAACAATGAAAAGCAGAGCAATAGCTATAAGATATTTGGCGATGATGATTCCGATTTTTCCGAATTAGAGACATTGACAAAAAGATTCACGAAGTTCAACGAGACTATTCTGTCCTTGTACAATGCGATTCCAGAACTGGGAAATGTTGTCACAACAACTAGTTCGTCCACGAAGACAACTACTACAACTACCTCAACTAGAACAACAACGACATCGACCAAAAAGACAACTACCACGTCAACTAACAATACAAGTACCACAACAGGAACATTAGTGTATAGCATGTGTCATTACTCTGTCGATCGTCGGTCTTCTTCCAGTATTCAGTGACATCTGTTTTCGTTCGAAGATGACTTTCAAAGTGTCTTGTTATACCACTTTTTATCTGCTTTGCTACGCGATAAATATATTACGATTAATGACATAACTGATAGAACGCAGTAAAATTTTTGTTGGGGTGACTGTCTGGGAAGAGTGATCGGGCAAGAAAAATAGTAATACTAAAGGGGATTGAGAGACAACAATTACACTCAGAAACTTTGCAAACTCCTACTCGAATGCTCTTTAATAATTTATGTGCAGAAAGCCCCAAAGTTTTCTCTTTCCCCCCTTACAAGCCCCCGTAAACTGTGAAAACTGTAACTATGATACTTCTCATGCAACAAAAATGCAACATCACAGCTACTAACAAGCATCTCCCTTATTTACATTCACCAACAATTGTTGAGAAATTCGATAAGTATGGCAAAGTCTTCACTTAAACGTGCTCATGATGCACGTAGAGCAAAAGCTGCTGCGAAACGCGCCAGGGGTGTACGGCTTGCTGCTTTGGGGCGAGCTGCTAGAGCCGCCAGAAACACTTCGTCTACTACATCTGATACACCTGCTACTCCTGCTACTTCTGCTACTCCTGCTACTTCTGCTACTCCTGCTACTCCTACTACTCCTACTACCTCTACTACTCCCACTAAGTGTGCAGATCATCAACCGAAATCCAGCCTGTCGCCTGAAAAAGCACCGCCTGTTGCTGCAAGATTGAGAGACCGTTCCCCAAGAACAAAGAAACGCTGAATGAGTGTCTCCAATTGAGCATATTGCCAATTCCAATTGCTTTTCAAACACTTCACCTTTTCCTTGACCCACTTTCAGAAAGCACAGCGGCATACGAGGGCATTTTTCAATAGTTAGAATTAAGTACCGTGTAGCTTGGTCCACTACATATTCCTACACAACAATAGATTACCTGCCAGTATATCATGTTGAAAATGAGCTTATGTAATATATCAAATAAATCAAAAAAAGGAAATGGTTAAAGAGCATTAACAAATATAAGAAGAGCTGAGACCACCAGGAGTGTATAGAAAGTTCATGAAAGCTACTTGGCACGGCTAGAACACTTTCTCCTCCTGTTCCACATGATTTGGTTTTGGCTTGTACTTTTTATAAAGGTAGGTCAAAGGTACGAGCAATATCAACATGGTGCCATCAAGGGCGATATTGTAAGCATAGCCTTTGAGGTATCTAGGAGCATCGTCGGTTTTCCAGACGAACAAAGGAACCCAGACAGCGAAGGTGTTCCCAAGCGTGTTCATGGTAGATATAGTCAAGGCTCTTTCTTGAGAATTTCTTGAGCAGATAATGTTTGCCCAAGAGTAAAGAACAGCTGCAATACTATCGGCCGTCCCTGAAAGAAAAAATGCAAACAAAATACCCCCTTTGCTGACCTTCCACACAGTCAAGATTATTCCTGCAATAAGATTCAACACAGCAACATAAGCAATAATATACGGCTGAGAATCCTCAACAGCATCGTTTATCACACCGTTGATAATAGAGAAAAAGATTGTTACTGCAGGAATAACTGTGGTAATGGTGTTAACTTGCCAATTAGAGTAGTTGTTGGCCTGTAGCCACAAAGTGAGACCTGAATATGAGCTGATCCCGTCCGCTTGAGAGAAAAAAATGGCAAAGAATACCAACATTTGAAATCTCCATCCTTTTACGATTTTCCAAATGGAATTTAGGCTGAACAGGTCATTGGAAGATCTACGCTCCTTGATCATTCTGAGCCTTGCTAATTTCAACTCCTCACTAGTTAAAAACGATGAGTGACATTTCTCAGGTAATCCAGGGAGCGTAAAGAATCCGTAGGAACAGATGGGAACCGTGATTATGAACGCCAACACATACAACCATTGCCATCCTTCCAATCCATCGATTCCATTAAGGTGCTTGTATGCTGCTGCCTGGATGTATCCTGCAGACATTGACCCAACTTGAGATGCACAAAAATATAGAGCCAGTCTTTTGGTAAGCTCATTATTCGTGTACCACGAGCCCAAAATGTATTGCACAGTTGGAAAGAAAAATGATCCTGTTAGCCCCACACAGAATCGGATGGCGTAAAGCTGGTGGTAATTTTTCAAGAACCCATTACTGATAGTAAATGAAGCCCAGATAAGGTCCATAACAGGCATGTATATATGAATAGGCAACTTTGTAGCCAACATGGTCAAGGGAATTTGCCCAAAAATATAGCCAGCCATATAGCATGAACTTTGGTAAGTGAGCTGGTTACCGTACATTCCTAGTGCTTTCTTCATACCAGAAACATAAGCATAAGAGACTGCGCTAGAGTCTAAGGTTTTGACAAACGAACTCAAGAACAAATAAACAAGTATCAAGAAATCAAGCTTGAAGATGAGTTTCTTCTCAGTCCATGAGTTAGAAGGAGAGAACCATTGATACCATTTTTGCGGAATGGTCTCTTGATTTAAGAATGCAATGTCCTCATCTGTCAAAGTGAGCTTCAAGTCCTCGGGAATATCAAAGGCTTCTATGGAGGTAGCAGATGCCGCATAGGTGTTATTGAGCCCATTTTTGGGAGTATCTTTTATATCAAATATCTCAGAAGTCATGGTATGCTCAAGCTTCTAGAATAGGCTTTGGTTGAGATTGAAAGGCTATATAGACTGAGAAAATTATCAAGTCAGTACGTACTTTGGCAGGTATTTATATTATTTTTTTAGACTTTTCTGTACGCACAAATCTGCGATTTTTCAGATTTACAGGCTTGATGATTTAAAAGAGAGCGAGATACAATTGGAGCAGTTTTAGTCACTATTGACACACTAGGCAGGCACACTAGCGTTTGCTGGACACAGTTTTGCATAAATAGACCCTAATTTCTAGCAAACAAAAGAGCTGATCAAACGCAGTCAGGACTCGGTGAGCCTGAAGAATCCACAGTTGCAGAAAACGGGAGTTGTTTAACGTATCATAGGGATTTCGAAAATACCACTTACAGTTTTATTATGAACGGAAATTTACATTTATAGTTTGTTGAAATTGCGTCAATCCACAATGTTATTTCGCACTAGAAAAATCATGCAGCTCACTTTCTGTGGATGCAGATTAAGGTTGATTAAATATAAAGAAATTGAACCGATTGGCACAGAAACTGTAGGTAGCAACGCTGAATATATTTTATCTTATATGCTTTACATCAGTTCCTATTTCAGGAAATTGTCCGACTAGATAAGAGAAAGTGTATCAGAGTAAATGAGACCTAATGTTCGAGCCAAATGGAAAGAGGGAGTGAAGTGAAAAAAGGAGTGTAGCCAGGAGATCAACTTTCGGCCATGGGATTGAGGTTCACACAGTGAACTGAAATGCCTTAGAAGAATATAAATCAAGAGCTGTTATAAGCAATCATGTGATTATTTGTGGTCTTGGTTGCCCTGTCCCGGTTGCTTTGGCTGAGGTTGAGGTTTTGGCTGAGGTTGGGGTTGTGGCTGTGGTTGTGGTTGGGGTTGTGGTTGTGGTTTTGGTTTAGATGGTGTATTTCCTCTCTTAGAATGAGGACCTTGTCCTGGTTGATTTGGTTGAGGTTGAGGTTTTGGTTGTGGTATTGGTTGTGGTTGTGGTTGTGGCTGTGGTTGTGGTTGTGGTTGTGGTTTAGAAGGAGTGTTTCCTCTTTTAGCATGAGGATGTGGTGGAGGTGGTGAGGGTTGTGGATGATGGTGGAACAAAGCAGCCTTTGCGTCTGCGTCTGCTTCTCTTTTGTGTGAGGGTGGACCAGGTGGTGGAGGTGGTGGGGTATGGTGATGGAATAGTCCGGCTTCTCTTTTGTGTGGGGGTGGACCAGGTGGTGAAGGTGGAGGTGGTGAATTGTGGTGGAACAAACCAGCGTCTGCATTTGCCTCTCTCTTTAGTTCCACGTTACCAGAAGCGCGATTAATCGGATAAGTGTCAGCACTAGAGTAAAAGAAGTAAAGGAGATATATAATATATTTGAAAGACTGCATTGTATTTTTTTTTTCTTAATATTATTTGATTGATGAGTAAAAGCTTTAACTGGTAATCAACTTTTGTTATTTTTGTTGAGAATATACTTTAATAATCCTGTAAAAACAAACCGAATAAAAGTAGAAAAAAGTAGAGAGTCTCAACTACTTATACAATTCGTATTTATAATTATGATATAGCGAGGCATTCAATTCCTTCATTCATCGGGCTATAATTGCAGAAAATCTCTCACATTGGGCAGAATTCTGCATGTTCAGATTTTTCCCTTCGCCTTTTTTCCTTTTTTGGCGAAGTGGATGCCGAAAATATGATGGCTTATAAGCCTATAGGCACTCAAACTGCTCAATTACCATAATCCAGTACAATACTTTTCTTCCAAGAGATATTCAAATGCCGAATATCATAACTGTGGGATCTAATTATAGGCTTGTGAGCATCAATATACGCAGACCGGCTTCTGAAGCAGTCATTTGACTTGTGTGGCTATTTATCATCGATGCCGCCAAAGACGCATGATAAACGCTATATATACAGTAGTTTAGAATGCTAGAATAAAACACATGTTATCTATCTATCTATCATTAGTGCCCATTGGCTTCAGGAATTGGCATAGGGTGCTCTTATGGTGACTTGAAGGTGCCTAAAAGGGGGCTCAAAACTTAGATCTTTAACTACGTGAGTTGGATACCTTTTAAACAGCTAGTAGAAAGCGCCTTAAATACAATTCAGATATGACATAGTGAACAATATCATCAGAGATACTTCACTCTAAATTCAACAATTCCAGCAAGGTTCTGTTGGTAATTTCAGCAAATCGGTCGCTATGATTGAGGACAAAGCTGTGTTTTAATCTGAGCTCTTCAGAGGTAGCGTCACATTCCTCATATTTGAGCTGGTCCAGGGCAGTATTATCGGCAAAGTATCTATTCCTAATGTACTCACGAGTGAAGTCAGCCACCCAGTGATCTTTCTGGGCAAAAAAACACCACACCTTGTAATCGGCAGTATCTTTATCAAAGAACTCGTCGTTGAATTTCACGTCATTCTTGATCTTTTCCATTTCATCTTTGGCCAAACCCAAGGCTTGATTGACAACATATCCGTTACAAACTAATTTTTTTGAGCACTTCAAGAGTCTGTCGTTTTCTTCACGGGTATTTGTTTTATTGTTGACAAAGAAACGCAAAATCAGATCAAATATCATAGCTGGGAATATTAGCTTCCATAGATTTACTAACCGACCGGCGTATTCGTTAAGAGATGGGATATATTTGAAACCCAGTGTGAATTTTGTCCCCTTCGAAGATTTGGCAATGTCTATAATTGTAGGGAAGACTAATCCGGCAAGTTTAACACTGACCTTGACTTTTTCGGCGTCGTTTTGGTGTTGTTGGAAGTATTTCACGACTCGTTGGGTCATGTAAGCCCCAACCGAGTGCCCAAAAATTATGACATCCCTAGAACCCGACGCATAGGGCTTCTGGTTAAGATCACCTTCAGGGTAGTTCAGAAAGTTCTTGATGACTTCAATCTTGTGATCTATTTGCTCTTTTAAGTCATAGATTTTTGAGCCAGCAATTTTCAGAAGCTGTTCATCTGAGACTGACAAGGAATCGTGAGCAGCTTGAGATACACAAAGAATTTCAAAACCTGGAAACTTTTGATGGATACGATTGAGATAGGGTATGTAGTAGTCCACTATTCCTGGATTTCCGGGAATGAATACAAATAAAGGCGACTTTTTGCCGGGGGAATCAGAGTTACTTTGACTAGTGGCTGATTTTATGGAATACACCGTTGTCGGATACTCAGAGAACTTGTAAGGTCCCAAGAATGCCCCTAATTCATTCATGATTGGCAGCTGGCTAGACAGGTGTGGCTCGCTCATTATGAGTCTCTTTTTCTTTGTGCTTGTAACTCGACTGGAATGTCTAACGAATACACTGGCTGGTTTACAGATTTTCTTCATACTCGAGTCAAATTTAGATTATCTCAAGATGAGTTTTTCGCTTCCTGCTTTGTTTCTGATTTTGACTTTTGTGCGCTTTTTGCTATTATAATGACGAGATGGCGGCATATAGTACGCCACGTTATGATGATCTTCGAATTAGGGCGGCTATCAATAAGTTAGCTGTTGCGGATGTGTGATGTTATTCCACTACAAAATTGTATCACGGTTTTGTTGTACGTGTTCGTTCTACACTATCGTATTACGTCACTAAATATGTGTGAGACTTTTTGTTTGCATGATATTATTGTTCTAACTCTATGAAAGGTATGACTTATGCATGTATGTGATTCAAAATTGCAGAGGTATATAGGATGTGACTGCACTGTAAAAGACACAAGAAACGGGTTTATGATGTTATAGCACTAAGAAAGACATTGTGATCGTAGACATGGTGTAACTTGTACTATGGGTTGTTGAGATTAGTTCTATTTTTTGACATCCTCAAATCAAAAATCGATCAGCTATAACAGAGCAACTGTGACAAAGGATTGCAACAGCAAAGCAATGGCTGTGACTATTTTCGTGGCCCACCAGACATGCTGAATAATGAATGGACATGAAGAGTAGTAGAAATCCCATCCTTGATGGTTTGGGTCATACTGACCGGTCATCAATCCAATGTGACCGTCATACTCGCCCATCACGGCTCTTACCACGACCTCTTGGACAACATTGTTATCTGACTTCTTTTCTTTTGAAGCTTCCCAAACACCAGTTTCCGGGTCCTGATTATAGTAATTGAAGCACCCTTCATGGTCATGACCAGTCAAAATTATTCCTGGTTTGCCGTTGCGGAAAAGAATGTTGAATACTTTTTGGGTCTTGTCAAACGAGATGTGGTTTTGAGATCTGAGCTTTCCTAACTTGTATGGCTCCCTTTGAGAGGACTCCTCAGTGTAGTATGTGTGCTTAGGCCCATCGTAACACAAGCCTTCTCTCTTGTAGAAAGGAATATGGGTCAATACAATTGTTGAGCCATTAAAGTCCCTTTTCTCAAGAGTTTTCAAGAATTGCTCTGTGTAGTCGAGAAACTCTTGTTGCAAAGCCGGGCCTTCCAAGAAAAGAGTGTTCAAAACGACAATTCTGTATGCGTATGGAGTTCCCTTGTTGTATTCGATGTAATAGTTGTCTTTGCCAAAAAGCTTGTGCCATCTGGTCATGTGCTGCCATGTTGCATCGCCACTGTACCCAACGTCGTGGTTGCCAGTAACGTTTATAAAAACTGGCTCACCGGTGTACGATGTGGCAGTTCTATCTGTCCAGTCGTAGACGTCCTCGAACCCAAAATCGAGGTCTTCAAGAGGGGTGTTTCTGACTTGGTCAATGTAGGCTGCCCAGTCCAAAGGAGCATGCTTATCTAGTACCTCGAAAATGTGCTTTGTGTGATTTTCCGGCTGCGGAAACAATCTTGTCAAGTATCTTCTGGTTCTGTTGTAAAACTCACTGTCCGAGATCCATTGAGACGAGAAGAGGTCTCCCATTACAGAGACATGGGTTGGCTGGGTTCGTTTCTTCATAACAGAGTAAATGTGACCCAAATAGTAGTCGTTCCCGTAATTGTCCAACCGCTTGATGTATGGGGTTTGTGGCCAATTCCCGTTGATCTGGGGATCACCCACAGCCATCAACTTGATGTCGTCAATTAAGCCACCTTGCGGCTTCTTGAGATCCCCTGCATGCGAGAACTTCTTGTAGTAGTAGGTGTCAATCAAGTCACCTACATAAGGGATAGCTGCAAGCTGAGCTCTCAATGAATTTGAGTCCGCAAACTCTGCACGTGAGGCATTGGGCTTCCAAGAGCAGCTTTCTGAGTTTAGTGATGGATAGGTGTAGATGTATGTATTTAGCGCGATCGCGAGAATCGTTAGACCCCAACTAAACTTGGTGATAGTTTCTTTGAAACCCATCGTGGCAGCTAATCAAAGGCAGTTTCTCACAAGCAGCAAGCAATTGTCTTTGGCTATGCAAGAGATCCTTCTACAGTTAGCCAGCTATTTCTAAGCTAAATGAGAATGCTTTCCAAAAACCTGAAAAAATCTTTATTGTGAGAAAACGAAACCTCAGCAACTTTCCCAAAGAGGCAGCTGCCGACATATGTCAGCCAAAAACGAAAGCGGACGAAAAACCCACAGTATAAAAGCAGACAGAAACCCCGATATTGGCAGATGTATCGTACCGAGGGATACAGATCCTGCCGGTAACAACAAAAAAAACAGGCAAAATGGCTAAACCAAAGGTATTGTTAATTGGAACAGGGGGTGTTGGTGCGGTTGTAGCATACGGAATCGATTACAATGGATCGGCAGACTTGTCGATTGTTGTCAGAAGAGACTTCGAGAGAGTGAAAGATAAGGGATACGAGATACACTCGTACGACTATGGAGATGTCAAAGGCTGGAAGCCTGATCACATCTACCCAAGCATTGAGGCTGCCAGAGACAGTGGCAACAGCTACGACTTCGTGGTTGTCACCACCAAGAATTTGCCGGATATAGTCAAAGTGGAGGATATCATTGCCCCGGTGATTAGCGACGAGACTGCGATTGTCTTGGTGCAAAACGGGTTTGACATTGGCAGACCAATCATTGAAAGATTCCCCAAAAACGTGTGCATCTCTGGAGTCACCTTTGTTGGCTCGCACAACCGCGAGGGTGTTGTGCATCAGACACAGCACGATGTCACTCAGATCAGTTACTTCCAGAACAAAAACCTTTCCGAGAAGGCCCAGGAAGCAAAGGCCAAGCAGTTTGTGGACATCTACGGCAACGACAAAAACTCGGTGTCATATTCCGCTGACTCGAAATTTGCACGTTACAGAAAATTGATCTATAACGGTACCTTGAATCCGATTTGCACTCTCACCGGCGCAGATACCGGTAGAGTAGAGGCTGCTGGTGGAAACGAAACCGTGGTGATTCCAGCCATGAAGGAGATCATTGCGGTTGCTAAAGCCGACGGGGTTGATATTCCTTTGAGTGCAATCAATGACATGTTGCATGACGACGATGGCGATTATTTCACCCCTTCGATGTGCGTAGACACTCAGAAGGGAAACCCTGTTGAGATTGAGGTCATTTTGGGGAACCTTTTGCGAGTAGCCAGGGAATTTAATGTTCCTACCCCTACTCTCGATGTCATCTACCATTTGCTCCAGATAGTCCAGTTCAGACTCAAGGAGAAGGCCGGGTACATCACGTTGCCAGCAGAACGTCCAATAGATAAAAGCAAGGTTTGGAAATAACATTCTCTACACATTCGGTAGTAGATATGGACTGCAAGTGATCTATCAGCTACCAATAAATGAAAATTGAACAGAAACTCAAATAAAAGCGTAGAAGGTAATGTAATTACAAATCAATCTATATATGGATCTATCGCCACACAATTTGCTAGAAAAAAACCACCATACGAATAGTAAAACAAATCACGATTTCAGTTCGAAATCAATATGAATCCCGTCAACTTGTCAAAACGTTCACTTAACAAATTGATCTGCACCATCAAGAGCTCGTTGGCAAGTTCTTTCTCTTCTTTCAACAACTTATCAAAACCATCTTTGCTCAACTTCCACACCACAGAGTCTTTCAAAGCGGTGATTTTCAATGCTCTTCCGGAGTTGAAATGCCCATTCTGGCCATTAATTGATCTTATTCCAAGAGAGCCAAAGGACGTTTTTGGGACTAACGTCTCAGATATGTCTCCATGGCCGTAATCGTAGTTCAACTGAATTAAACCCGACTCAATGATGAAGAAAAACTCGAATGAGTCGCCTGCTAATCCTCCACTAGAAGATGTGACGGAAGGCGCAGGAGAGTTAGGTGAATAGATGCTACCCTTTTCCAAAGAAACTCTCTTCAAGTACGGCACCAATGGCTTCCAAAACTGTTGTGATTTCTGCGAGTAGCCTCTGAAGGTGGTTTTCAAAATTGTAAGAACCTTTTCCTCGGTAGATGTTGGACTAGTCACAGTTAAAGCCGTCTGAGATGGGGCTTTTGGGGCTGTGCCAGTATTCTCTTCCTTAATGGATTCCTTGCTGGCAGTATTAGAGGCAGAGGCAGCTGCAACAGCTGCTGTTGAGATCTTGGATGTTGTTGCAGAAGGAGCAGTGTTTGAAACGAGTCTTTCGCCTGGCGAAGAAAACATATTTCTGCCGAAATTGAGATCCTCGTTCACAGATTTTGTGATAGCTTTGATAATGTTATTCTGTCTTGGGGATCCGAAACCGGTATTGCTATTGATCAAAGACATAGGGTTGAGGTACGACTCTGTCAAGTTGTACTTGCTGTAGTCGTCCGGAGAACCGGTAGCTATGTTGCCTGCAGTTTTGATATTCAAACCGTGACTGTTAGGTATGGCTAGAGTATTTGGCTTTCTACTGGATCCTGCAGCACTGATACCACCCAATGCAGATCCTCCACTGTTGGAAAGAACCCTCGAGACTTGATTGTTGGCAGCAACTGAGTTAAGTCTAGCTCTTTTCTGTTGATAATGAATGTTCTTCAAGCTGTAAATCTTGGCCAAATACTCATTTTCACACCATTCCAACGCAGAGTTTAGATCACGGAATAATTGCGTTGATTCCTCGTCATCCGAGTTTCTTTGCAACACACCAACATTGACTAACGATGAGAAGATTCCTGGCTTATTGACAGAAGAGATCAACAAGAAGGAATTGTTTTTTTTGGTGAAGTTTTTGAGTCTTTGAAATCCTTCAGCAGCGGTATAATCGACAGATAACACCGAATTCAAGTCAAGAATCACATAGCGGAAATTTGTCTCGTTCAAATTGTTTTCAAAGTAGCTCCGAAGCTCGTCCTCAATTTTACCAATGGTTCCAAAAAAAATGTTTCCTTGAAGCTTAACAATGAGGATCTCATTACCAACGTTTTTCAAGAAACTGTTGGTTAATTGGTTTCTTTTAATAGTAGATCTGACCAAATCACCAGTGAATATTTTTTTGATTGGATCCTGTTTTGCATTTTCGACAACAAAAGAAAGTGATGCAATGATCATCCCCAAAATAATACCGTAGACAAAGTCCCAAACGCCCATAGTAATGATAATGATAATGATGGTAATATAATCAAATTTTTTCAACTTTTCATAAGAGTCCACGAGTGCTTCCTTCAAAAGCTCGTATCCTAACAAAAAAATCAACGCACCAACCACACAGACGGGAATGAACTTGATTAAAACCGGGCCAATAAACATGACAATAGCTGTGGTGAAAGCCAACAAAAATCCGGCCAATCGCTTTTCACCTGCACCAGATCTTATGAAAAGTAAGGTATTAGAATATACGAGATAGTTCTGAATAGATCCAACCATACCAGAGAGGAAGTTTGAGTAGCCGTGGGCAATCAACTCCTTGTTCAAGTCGATATCGTCATGATGAGTTGAAATTGCAAGCGCAGGAACATTGATAGGAACGTGCAAGATACCAAAGAATGTCAACGCAAGCATCGTAGGAAGTTCCTCGAGAATCATGTGCCATCTTACCTTCGAGAATTTGAACAACGAGTAGAAAGAGTACCATGACTCATTGGCAGCATTTCCTGAAGATGGAGCTTTGACGTCGAAGATAAATCCGTTATCTCTGGCCTGTTGCAAGGTCCATGCAGGATTGGCCCATACAACAAAGTGGACCAAACAGAAGATACCAATGAAGTACATAGGCAAAAATAACGAGAACGATGCCAATCTTTTGCTGAAATGCTGTAGAGCAACCAAAATAACAGTGGTTAATAACGATGAGAACCACTTGAAGAAAGTGATTCCTGAGAACAAGAACAGGAAAGTCTCCCAGTTATAACCAAAAGGAGTAGTTAATCTGGAGGTAACCTCCAAACCAGTAACAATCAAAAAATAGCCGACCCCGCCAATACATCCAATGAGAATGTGTCTTGGGAAAAAGCCAATCAACTGACCCAACTTGAATTTCCCAAGAGTATAAAACACTACACCGGTAGTCAAGGAAGATATACAGTAGCAAACGATAGTGGTGGCAACAATAGCATCCTTGTTGAGAAGATTGTGCTCGTCTGTACCGATCTTGGCCAAAATATTTAACGACATGGAATGGAAAAACGGCGTGATTTCAATCATTTCGGAGCCAATAGCGGTAGGGAAAGACGACCCACCCATAGAGAAGACCAACTGCGAAATAATGCACGAAACATAGAACATCGAGAGCCCAGAGGGACCCAAATCAGCGAAAAGCGGGTTGTTGATAGGAAAAAGAATCATACCGTAAGATAACCCGTCAAGAATGTTGAGAAGTAACCCTAAAAAGACCGAGGGCATCAAACTTGCCGATTCAGACAAGAATTCGGTAGCAATAGTGGTGATTCCCTTATTTTCGGCACCAAAGTGGAAAAGCGACTTGTGATTAGTGCTATGAACGCTCTCTTCAAGATTTCCAGGGCCATTGTTGCCGTTTCCGCCATAGTCTTCGCTACCCGAGGTTTTGTTGAGAAGCTTATTCGAAACAGAGCGATTGAGCTTTTTGGTGAAATTTATGAGAGAAGAGGCCTTGGAAATTGAACGGCTGTCGTTGTTTCCCGAGTTGAAATCGATATATTCCGTACTGCCGTTTGTTGTCGGATTGTTACCAAGAAGCGTATTGAAGGACTCTAAATCATGCGACTGATCATCAATGTTAGGCATGTCATTGTTTGTGTTGTAGTTTATGGTGGAGTATTGCTGAGGGGGCGAAGCTAACAACGTAGTGTACTCTGTAGGAGAGTTGGGAGAAGGTGGAACATTGGCAAGGTTGTTGATGCTATTGCTGAGATTGTTGTTATTAATGCTGCTATTGTGAATAATGGCACTGTAAGAATCGTCGTTGGTGTCTTCAAAGCCATCTGATAGGTTCCCATCAAGGGCAGCAGGATTATCCTCGAAGTTGATGGAGGAAAGCTCCGCGGTCTTCTGGTGAATCAGCAACTCGTTGTTGATTAAAAACGAGTCTCCGTTTTCCGGCCCTATGATGGGCGTGGTGTCGGGATTACCAAGTAGCCCAGAAAACCGACTCAACTTGTTGGTTTCGGGGGTATTTTTAAACGACCCGCTTAGCATCTTGTAGTGTGCGCCGTGTGCGAGGTAGCTGGGTTCAAGAGTGCGGTCGGTACAACTAGAGAAAGAGCACCAAGCTGAGAAGAATAAATCAATTTGAAAAAATCGTCAGAAGTAAATTTTTCTGTTTGTGGTTGTTTCGCCGAATTAGATTCGTCCTCTATCTCATTTCATATCTTTTCAGCATCTAGAGATAGGTTCAGATTCGAGATTTGAACCTATCAAGTCTAAATTGCGAAAATGTACATACAAATGAAGAAAAAACATAATCCTTTCAAAAAAATTTTCTATGCACTATGAGTGCAAATTGTTTTTCGTTGCAGTTTCATTTTTTGTTTTGACAACAGCAAATTATTCGAAGCCAGCCAGCTATTATGATGTGCAGCAGTGATGAGAAAATGTCACGCAAATACGCGAAATCATATTACCTCGATAAAGCCTCAGGAATCTCAGACAAAGACCCGATAATTTGCTATATTCTACTGGCGATGGAACTTCAACCTCGGGATAAAAGGTCATGATTGTCTCCTTTGGTTTCGTTAATTTCAGCGCTTTGTGTTGAAACGGTTTCAATGATGCTAGAAAACAGAACGCCACATTCACTTGAGGAGGTTTTCGACACTATCTCAAAAATGTTTTTGGCCAATAAGACTGCGACATCGCATTTCATGTAATATCATGCAAGATAAAGGAAACTTATAGTCACTTGTGTGTTGAGTGCAGCAGACACGTTTCTTGGTTTTCGTGGAGAAAAAATAGCTAAAAGCACTTCGGACCGAGTGCAGGACAGAACCAATAAGGCGGGAACCGTCTTTCTTACACAAGAAGCATGCCGAGATTGTCAATGATCGCAATTGTCTTCCTGCTTTTTAATATAGAGACACACGAGTAAAAGCTGGGTGAGCCTCTTCTTTTGTACGATCAAAAACAAGCGTAACATTCATTGCTAGCATTACATTATATAACCTCAAGGCTATTCAAATTCGGCACGCTTCAAAAAAAAACTACAATAATCGATGAGCAGAAAAACATATGCAACATCGTCGCAATAGGTCACCTTATAGGGTGGTCTTGCACCCAAATTAAAAGAAAATGTGAGACACTTCATGTGTTTTAGCTTTGCGATCTCATCAAGCAGGAATGCTGGCTCAGTTTTTTCATAAAACTATTTTCAAATTCCAACGCAATCTTGAATTATAATCAATACTCATTCAGAATGATATACTTAGGGAATCAATAAGTATTGTATGTTGCAAAGGCACAATTTGGGTTGAATCTCAGATTCACTATTCAATACATGTTGAAACAGGATAGTGTATTCCACTCGCTTGCTTGCATCTCACGAAAAGGAGATGTGCATCTCATTTAAAGGAGACATTTGAATGAGTACTTGGTGTAGCTCTTCATTTTTAGTAACAGAACGAAGTGTAAGTTTTTGCGCTAAATCTAGCCAAAATGACAGAGTTCTCTAGTAAATCAATATGGCTATAGTGGAAAGGTTGTTCTGTTCCTGTTAACAGCAAAAAGGCTGCTTTTGTAGATTTGGACAGAAAAGCAACAAATATGTTTTTTGCGGTACTGTACACAGTCAATAAATTAGTATGGTATCGAAATATGGACACCCAAAATGAATTGCGTCGTACTCAAACTTACTTATTGTGTGTTCATTGCTAGTCCTGTATGTTCTTCTTCCTGCACCTCCTCCGTCTTCTCTATCTGATGTAACTATTCAGTGGCTAACGTTGAATTTATATATAAATTCAACGTTAGCCACTGTATATATACAAGGCCTTTCTTTTGTGCGAGTTTCGATTGTGGCGTGCTTACAACATCGATGTCCGTGTGAACACATTTTGCAATCGGTTTATTCGGTATATTGGAACTTACAAGTTGCAATTTAGATTGATAATTTTCGCTACTCTCGTGGAGAACAGTAAAAAATTATTATCATTGATGATAGTATTACGTGATGTCTTTGCATATCATCTCACATGGACTTCATCGATCTAAGCGGTCTGGATCAGTTCTCGAATCAATTATTGTTATCAACGTTAACATTACAGGTAAAACACTTCATTTTCCCGATTATATCTGTTCAAGGACGAGCGAAGACCTATAAATTTTGCTATATACTGCTATATACTGTAATTTAGAGTATTGGGCTAAAATCGACGACCTTGTCTCTCAATGAACCGGGCGCTGTTTCTAAGGTAATCCTGCTTGTCTTTGAGAATAGCTTCCTGAATAGGAGCACCGCTGACACCATGTATTCTGATCAAATTGCAGCCATTCCTGTAAAGAGAAACTACTACTGGTAAGCCGGAAAGTCTCGATGCCATATAATCTGGAGCAAAATTTGGACTCCTCTCAGTATTGACTCTATAGAAAGATGCTTGTGGATATTGTTTGGCCAAATCTTCCAAAATTATGGTGTGATACAAAAGTGTTCTATCATCAGGTCTTGCAAAGTGAATAACGGATAAATGATGTGAATTAATAGCGCTTTCGAATCTCCACTCCTCTTTAATCTCTTCGATAATATTTGTTTCCATTGGAGGTTGATATGGATTGTCGTCCACAGTGTTGAAGATAAGATTATGGAGAAACATAATGAATAAAAAAGATATCCTGATGATTGCTATGAAATTTTGATACAGCTCCAATTAATAGATAAATCGATGAATAGTCAACAGAAAGATAAACAGAGAGCTGGTAATCTACTTCAAAACCATATATACTTCACTTGATTAGCCCTGCTGGAGTAGTAGCAGCTATTTATATACTCCACTTTTGTACCCCCTTTTGTACCCCGTGAATTTATATACATATAACAAACATTCAAAATTTATGATGGCACTCCTTACTGTCAAATAAGGGATTGTTAAATCTATTTATCTCAAGTTTGCTTTGCTAAAACGAAGTTTTGTAGCTTAGAGTTGAAGCAATTTGTTATGACACTTAAAAGTTATCAAGGAATTTGAAGCAGCAAAAATACTTTGCTCTTTTTGCTTACCAAATCCATGTATCTACGTTTAAACAAAGCTATTGTTAGTTAAGCCAGACGATTTCCTGTCTCAACAGCAGTGACTATTGTTAAAAGGAATTAGCAAGCTAGCTCTGTCTTGGCATAGTGTGCTGAGCAAGCTTTTGAGAGTCTGACCCAGAAAGAATGCCTTGTTATTACTCTCTGGCAAATGATTTTTGATTAGGATAAACTTTTATATTACACACGCTAACTCTTGGGAAATCGTAGTAAGAGAGATTTGATTGAGACATGAGTTGGGTGACTGAAGCTTGACAAATTGTCGTGTATATGAAATAATTATGTTTTAAGGATTTGAATTTTGAGCTTCATGAAGTGAGCATACTTAGTAAATCAGCTTAAAAAGGGTGGTGTGTTACGAGTGAACAAGCAAATAGTCCCTCTTTCCTTTGCTACAAGGTAAATTTGCAAAGTAGTTTAAGAAGCGCTGCATCAAGATTGCTATACTCAAACAACTGAAGTACATAATAATACGTTTGCAGAAGTAAATATTATTTTAGCGAAGCTACTCACCGGTTTTGAAAAAAAGAAATTGCTGTCAAAAGTAAGACATAAGGTTTGAGGTATGTAATAGTGCATAAATTATGCACTACTGCAGCATAACCGAGAAATTCGGGCTAAAAGCAATCAACGGGCGTCTAGATCATTCGATTGTTTAGATTTACCAAATGGTCAAGACGGTGCATCATCTGTGTAGTGAAGTTCAGAATTTGATGATATAAAATCTGAGGGCCGCGCGTATAGTTGAGCATATGCACCTCTCGCACAATATTAGATGGCGGGGAGACAATCATATACTTAGGTAAAGTTTTTACTGCATAAATAAGCAAATTGTCATTTGGGTTAGGCAACTCTTCTGCAAATCAGTTACGATTCTCTTGATATATAGTCTGAATGCTCGAATGCACCATCTGAAATTGCCTCTTGCCACTATCTGGGTTGTTGATGGATCTCATTTTCGTTAAATCCTTCGATTAAACAGACCCATTCTCAAGAAGATTCAGCGATGAAACATAAAGCACATGACAAATATGATGTGCGGCTTGGTAAATTAAGCAGGTAAAGCACCTCAGTTTCCACTCAATCGCGTCATGTATATTGAGCCTATACAGAACAGATAGTATACTAGAAAAAAAAAACTTTATCTGTAAAAAAATAAACCATACATGTTGAGCCGTTGAAGCGATAAAATAATGTAGCACTAGCCCAACACAAAGACTGCAAGCAAGGTTATTGAAAAAGAATAGTTTACAATATCACGACATCACGCTAGTAATAGTGAGAACCACGACCGTAACACCACTCAGAAGATTATATGAGCAGGAGTTGAAGTTCGCACCAACAGTTATCAACCAAGGACTCGACAAAAGTAAATCGGAGTATATTGAATTGACTATACCCAAGGCAATTTGCGAAGAGTGTTTGCCCTTCGATACTCGTTCTGAAAGACATTGAGAATATTGAAAACCGATAGATTCAGTATGGGAAGGAAGGGTTATAAAAGCGGAATGCCGTCAGCTGTTAACTGTAATATTTTTGAGTTGTTCATTTTGGCAAGTTTCTACCCCATTAACCACATTAAGAACATCATAGCACCATGAGGCACCCACCCATGTCAGCGGTCTCGAAAGTGATCTCTTAACATTACTTTACCAACATGTTGAGTTTTATGCTACTATGGAAAATTGCAGCGAGTTGAGAGCGACATTCAGACCGGACCCAAATCGAAAAGTACACAACATGGTTGAGGGCTGACACTCTTGAATGTCGGCTAAGACTTGTACTTCTACCTTTGAACTCGAGTTGGGCGAAAGCTTTGTGTGAGATTGGCTCTAGTTTAGCTTGTCGTTATTTTCTCAAGAGCCATAATAAAAGACACTGTCTTGTATGTTCTGCTATAAATGCTGAATATCTAATGTAAGTTGCTGATGTATATAGGAACAGCAAGTGTCAAGATATCATGGGAACAACAACCAAGAACAACTTGAATTGGAATACATCCTCAAAAAGAATAGAGCTTCATCAAATAACACTTTCATATCAGACAGAGAAACACCAGCGTCATGTACACGTGACTACTCGACAATCTTAAACGACAGTTTTTACAATTCAGAAAAAGAATCAATCATAAAAATCTGGATTCGAAACGTTCTCTCATAAGAAAACTACGAAGTAAAAGGAGAAGATAGACAGAAGATAGACAGACACTTTACTTATTTATAAACAACCTAATACATTTGCAATACTTTATTTATTCAATCTCCTCTTTCACAGACTCGATTGATTGACCCGTATTATTGAACGATTAAAGATAATACTTATTGGAAATATTTCTACAGCGTGTCTAAGGAATAAAAACGGCGCTGATACCATATTTTCACATATTCATTTTTAACACTTCATAATTGGTTCATTCTTTGCATTCTCCGAAGAACATATCTGAATTAAAAACCATTGCAAAATCCTGAAACACGTCCCTGAAAGCGTTTAACGACATCATTAGAAATGACTGAATCCACTGACTTCAAACTGACTTACGAAGCTAAATTCGATGAAATCGACGAGAGATTTAAGTCGATAGACTTTAAGTTCGAATCTATCGACAAACGATTCGAAGCATTCGAAAATAAAGTCGACAAAAGATTTGAAGCATTCGAGAACAAGGTCGACGGCAAGTTTGATGAGTTAACCAAGTTGATCACGAAGTTATCAGACGTAGTTCTCAACGCCCAAGTCGGTAACGCTAAAACTATCATTAAGGATGAAGTCGGTTCGGCTCCCCCATCATCTGCCGGGTCTTCTTCATTTCTTAACAGAAACCACAGTTCGACGAAGAATAAAGTAAAGTGGCAAAGTAGGAGTAACAGTCTGTTGTAATGTAAGTAAAATCTAGGAGGAAAAATAGTTTCTACAATTTTACAAAATGTAATAACTTTTTCTACAGACAGTTTTTCCTCCAGGCGGCTTTTTCGTTACACTCAGAAAAGACTTGTAGTTTTTCTGAGAGATTGTTTTTCTCAAAGACGGACATTTCTACAGTGAGTAAAGAGTTGGTAAAAGTTGCTAAGATTGTTTTTCACTAGGCGACTAGTTGTAAAACGGATTTTTTATATATTTATTTATTTTTTCTTCTACCAGTTTTATTTGAATTTTGAACGCATTTGTCGTGTCTACGTTGTTTTTCGCGAACCCAT